>CAUYON010081411.1:0-10639 GCA_963573935.1 Arctocebus calabarensis
TTCACTACTGTATCCTCAACTCTTAGAAAATGGGTGGCATGTAAAAACTACTCAAAAATTCACTTGTCGGGCTCGGTGCCTGTGGCTCAATGGGCTAAGGCGCCAACCACATACACCTGAGCTGGTGGGTTTAAATCCAGCCCGGGCCTGCCATACAATGACGGCTGCAATCAAAAAATGGCCGGGTGTTGTGGTGGGTGCCTATAGTCCCAGCTACTTAGAATTGTGTAGCTAGTACATCTTACCTACTGAGACCTAGTTGCTGTGGCTCTCCAGCATCAAATTCCTATATAAAAACCCCTGACTATGGTCCAATACTGCACTGCTACACTTCCTGGCTGAAGCCCACAGGAACATCATTAAACGATTTTGATCCCTGGAACTTCTTCTCAATCTGAAATTGTTCAGATTTAGGTGACATGAAAAGAGATGGAATGGGCTAATTCTTACCATGATCACTGTTTACAGTTTACCAAAATGGTTCACAGATTATTTGCATTGCTTTTTATTTCTATAAAAAAGAAATTGTAACAAATATTCTGACATACTATTAAGGTATTAATTCATACAAAAAGATTTATCAAGTCCCCACAATATAAGTGGAACAATTGCAGTTGGAAATAATAAAAAGCGAAGAACATATAATCTGGTTAAAAATATATATATATGCAGTAACATGTTACAAGTACTGTGCTATAAATAAGAGAGAAATTAGCTCTGTTTTGAGGTTCATTGAGGAAATCCAGCTGTTGGGTGCATTTGTACTATGATTGCCATGTGCACTACAGATTTACAAAGTACATTTATAAATCATAGAAATAAATTGTCAATAAGCTTATTACAAATTTTAATTCTTGCTTAAATTTAAAACTGTAGAAAGTCAGCCCAATATTTTCTTTCATTACCATATATATTCTAGGTTCTAACCCTTCAATTCAGAGACAATAATACAGAAAACAGGAAGATTTCTGGTGTACAGGATAAGATATCAAATTGGATTGCTTTGGACATCCTCTGGGTATATGCCTCATTTAGGGACCATTGCTCTGAAAAAGGAGAGCCAAGGCAGAAACATGAGCATATTGTATAATGAAATTGTGCTACTTGGTCTTTATTTATAGGACCCATTCTCTTAAGAAGGGAAGGGGGCTCAGTGCCTGTGGCTCAAGCAGCTAAGCCACCAGCCACATACACCTGAGCTGGCGGGTTTGAATCTAGCCTGGGGCACGCCAAACAATAATAATGGCTGCAACCAAAAAAATAGCAAGGCATTGTAGCAGGCACCTGTAGTTCCAGCTACTTAGGAGGTGGAGGCAAGAGAATCACTGGAGCCCAGGAGTTGGAGGTTTCTGTGAGCTAGGATGCCACTGCACTCTACCCAGGGCAACAGCTTGAGGCTCTGTCTCAGAAAAAAAAAAAAAAAGAAAGAAAGAAATGATAGGGGAAAGGGACAGCTAAAGGTCCAAACAGTGCCCTGTATACCAGTCATGCATGTCCAACCTTGTGGCTTCTCTAAGCCAGAATGGAAGAACAGTTGTCATGGGCCTCACATTAAATACATGAACACCAAGAAAAGCTGATGAGTAAAAAAATAAAGTCCATTCATAAGTTTTACAAACACCACAGATATGCAAAAACATCCTCACAGTCCACGCCCCTGCATGTAGTAGAAGTAGGATGCAAACAGGGCGATAGCAATAACAGACACGGATGGATTAAAGAATTAAATTAAATATTTTTAAAGTTTAATATTTTTATTTATTTCTCTTTTTAAAATTTATTTTTTTTTAATTTATTTATTTTTTGACACAGAGTCTCACTATGTGGCCCTCAGGGGAGTGCCAGGGAGTCACAGCTCATAGCAACCTCAAACTCTTGGGGTTAAGCAATTCTCTTGCCTCAGCCTCCCAAGTGGCTCTGACTATAGGTGCCCTCCGTAATATCTGGCTTTTTTTTTGTTGTAGTTGTCATTGTTGTTTAGTAGGCCCTGGCTGGGTTCAAACGCACTAGCTCTGGTGTGTGTGGCTGGTGCTCTAACCACTGAGGTATGGGCGCCAAGTGTGGGGTTAGAAATCCCCACATGTATGTCTCATGTACTTCTCATTTGAGTAAGCCACTAATGGGTTAAACTGGCTTTTGCCTTCACAGAAAAAGCAACAGATTTGGGCAACCCTGAGGCAAACACAAAGACTGTTTTCTGGTTATCTGGGAACAGATACTTTGAAGTTTTTGCAGCCATTGTCTCCTAGGTTCTTGCCTGGAGGCTTGGTCCAGATCAAATGCCTAAAGATCTTAGCACTGTGAAGAAACAAAGTCAAAGACCCATTTAAGGTTAACTTGTTAAGTACGTGAGGAAATAGTTCTCCTACAGCTCTGTCTCTCTCTTATTTTATGTAGATTTTATAAGACCTAAAAGTAGAAGAGTATTGTGCTGTTTTCCGGGACAGGATATCTGCCACTTAAGTTTAAAGTCAAATAATGAATATTGTAAGTCACAGATTTAAGTGTGCACATGACTGCAAAAGTATATAAGGAAGTCGGAAATAAAGTTAATTTGGTACATGCCACAGCACAGCTTGTATCCTGCTTCTTGTGCTCTTAACATTGCATTGTGGATCTACACCTCAGGCAAAGCTGTAGCCCCTCGTGTCTCTGGTCACACAACATGGCCTACAGACACAAGAAAAAATGCTCTTCATCTCTAATCATCAGAGAAATGCAAATCAAAACCAATTTGAGATATCATCTAACTTCCGTAAGACTGGATCACATAACAAAATCCCACACCTACAGATACTGGTGTGGATGTAGAGAAAAGGGAATACTTCTGCACTGCTGGTGGGAGTGCAAGCTAATATGTCCCTTTTGGAAAGAAATATGGAGAATACTTAGGGATCTAAAAGTAGACCTGCTGTTTGATTCTGCAATTCCTCTACTAGGTGTATAACCAAAAGACCAAACATCTCATGGCAACAAAGATATTTGCACCAGATTGTTCATTGCAGCTCAATTCGTAATAGCCAAGTCATGGAAAAAGCCCAGGTGCCCATCAACCCATGAATGGATTAATAAATTGTGGATATGTATACCATGGAATATTATGCAGCCTTAAAAAAGGATGAAGACTTTGCTTCTTTTGTGTTTACATGGATGGAGCTGGAACATATCCTTCTTACTAAAGTATCACAAGAATGGAAGAAAAATATCCCATGTACTCGGTACTATTATGAAACCAATTTACAATCACTCACGCTTTCATATTAACAATAGATCACAACTATGGCCCAAGATGAAGGAGGGAAGAAGAGGGAATGGGAAGAGAAGGGGGAGGTAAGATTGAGGGAGAGTGAATGGTGGAATCACACCAATGGTGCATATTGCAAGAGTACATGTTGGATCTATTGGTATAGAATATAAATGTCTTAACACAATAACTAAGTAAAAGAGATGAGGTATATATTAACCAGTATGATGTAAGCATTCCTAAGTCTCTATGAAATCAGCACATTGTACCCCATACATGCATTAATGTATATATGATCTATGTGTTTATGATTTAATAAAAAAAAATTTAAAAAAACAAAAAACAATGTTGATTCCTCCCAGCCATGAGCATGGTATGGTCTTCCATTTGTTAAGATGTTCTGCTATTTCTTTTCTCAGGATTTCATACTTCTCTCTGTAGAGATACTTCATATACTTTTTAAAGTTTATTCCAATGCATTTCATTTTCTTTGAAGTTATCATGAAGGATACTACGTCTTTGGAAACTTATACTTCTAGCTTTATACATACTATCAGCTATTTAAGGAATATATATATATGTATATATACACATACATATATATCTCCATTTTTTAAATAACTTCTCTGATTTAAATATATTAATTTTATAATGCAATCTAAGTATAGTACCTCATTTAAGATACAACAAAGTAAAATTGAGGTAATATTGATTGTATCCTTTCTTAGAAAAAATATAGATTACTATAATTTATTTTCAACAGTACCTATTTAAAAATTAGTTATATCAGGAAAATTTCCATTTAAAGAAAATTGTGTGTACAGGATCTCCACTGGTATTATATTATTTTTACTGTTAGGAACACTATAATGTTTTAATTATTTCACAATATTATAGCATTTTATTTTCTTAAGCTTATATGCCTCAGGTCTATGTAATTGTAATTACATTTCTATACCAGATCCCTTTATCGTACAGAATAATGGCATTATCTCTTATAAATACAAATGACCACAGAGGCACACATAGGTTTTACAGCCAATTAAAGAAAAAAACCAGAATTGAAGAAAAGAATGTTTTCTTCTTATTCTTAACTTTAGTAAAGGGTTGTAAATGTTTTAATCAATTTTTCATCCAGAAATTAGAAATTTGGAAGAAAACTTAGAACTAAAAGATAGTGTAATGATGTGGTAGAGAGATATGTCTTGTCTTTTTTTAGACAAAAATAACCTATTAATCATTTTTTAGATAACTAAGGATTTTCACGATGGATATCTTTCTTCTCCTTTATGAGTTCTTATTCCAAACCATTGAAGTGTCGTTTCTTGTGGCATTTTCATGTTTTAAAAATTAATTTTGTGGGGTTTTATTTTTGGATTCTAGGAATCCTGCTATTTTAATTGCATGTTCTATTATTGTTAAGTTCTTACTTTTATTTACAACAAACTACTTTTTAAATAACACAAGGAAGGCTCTGAAAATAAAGAGACAGATTTGCTTGGGACTGCCTGTTGAAAGCATTCTGATGCACAGATTTCTCAGAGAACGGCAGTAGATGTTTTATAGCAGCCTCCACTTTTCATGTTCTACACTCAATTCTCAGAATAATAGATAGCTAAATATGTCCAAAACCCCTAAACAAACAGCAGAAGTAAGTTTTTGGAGGAAGTATTCATTATTTTTCACTATTCCTGTTCCTTGCCTCAGTGAAAAGAACGGAAAACAGTTCTATTCTCTGAGAAAGAATTTAACCTTGTACATAGAACACAGAATTTGGAGACAGAAGAACTGATGATTTTTCTTAGTTGTTGGCGCTCACTATCAAAAGTGAGTACTTAAGCAGGATTAATTACCTCAGAAGAACCATATCGAGGTTAAGAATTTGGCCCCTGCTTTAGTCACTTAGCAGTTCTTAGTTGTTTCGGAACCACAGAACAAACTTCTGATCTTTACCAAGAAATATCAACAGTGATTTCATTAGGGAGCTAAAATACAAGCCTTAGAGATATAGCTCAGGTTCTTTTGTTTTTATATAAACTCTAGACAAGTTCCTTGCAGTGATTCTAAACAAGGGGTGAGGTTTAGAACAATAGCCTATTATTACTTTGTAAAACTGTGCTTGTTTTGCGCAGAGGTCCAGGTAGAACCTGGCAGTGTGACAGTACGGGGGACAGAGAGAGGAAGACAGGGAGAACAGGAAACTATCATAAATACTTTTAATATATAAATCCAGAAAAAGTGCCTGCTACATTAGCAGAATAGTAATAATTACTCATTCTTTTATCCGATCACTCATTAGGGTTTTTTTTGGTTCTTTGTTTTTAGTTTATCAGGCCCTGGCCGGACTCGAACCTGCCAATGCCAGTTCATGGGGCTGGTGCTCTAACCCTTGAGCTATGGGTGCCCAGCCAATCCGGTCACTCTTTGGGAAATATCTGTGCAACTCCTACAGCCAGTTAGTCACTCTGACAAGTGAGAGGGACAAAGGAAGAAGTCAGATCCTGAATCTCTTCCTTGATGGAGCTGCTATTAAAGATGGAAGGGTTGTTTATAATGGGTTTATTTAGGAGAAGAGGAACACTGAGCTTCCTTTATATGGTTAGTCACTCAGGTGCTTGAGCTGAGAACTCTCACTGGCTTGTTTACATGGGGCCTGAAAGCGTCAATCTATCTGGGCATTTCTTTGCTGTAGGGTGGAAGCAAACATTTGAATGTCATCTCTTCTATATTTTTCAGACCTTCAGGAAATTGAACATTATTACTGCAGTTTTATTTACAAAGAGTATAGACAATTTGCCTAAGACCACCAGCTAATCTGAGTCCTGGCTCAGTGCAATTCAGCTGATACTCTTCTCATATTAAATGATACCCTTCTCGTTTATAACAGCATCAGAATAAGTCTTAAGTAAATTAAAGAAATATGATTCAATAATATTATTTCTTTAAAGAATGTTTTATTAAGTTTCTGTGCTAAACACTTCAGAATGATTATCTCATTTAATTGTCAGAATATCCTTAACACACATATTTCCTTCCACATGACAGTTAAAGGAATTAAAGTTTATAAAAAAGTATATGTAACTTGCTAGTTGCCTAGCTTGACTAGGTGGTAGAGATGAAGTTTAAGTTTGGTCAGTTCAAAGCCAAACCCTGTACAAAGAAAGGAGAGAGAGAGAAGAGAAGAGAAGAGAAGAGGAGAGGAGAGGAGAGGAGAGGAGAGGAGAGGAGGGGAGGGGAGGGGAGGGGAGGGGAGGGGAGGGGAGGGGAAGGCAGGGGAGGGGAGGGGAGGGGAAGGGACGGGAGAGGAGGGAAAGGGAGGGGAGAGGAGAGGAGAAAGAATCAAAAAGAACTATGCAATTGCTTCAGCCCTTCAGATATAAACCACTCGCATTGTCTGTAAATGTCATACTAGAGTAAAACATTACAAAACACCGCTCTACACATTATCTTTCACACAAAAGAGTAACCAAGTATAGCAAGTCAGTTATTAAATGAACAGAACAAAGAACAGAGCAGAAGATGAAAAATGAAGTCACAACTTCAGTAGTGGAAAGGGCTGTGTCTGAGAAGACAAACGACAGGCAGGAAAGAAGAGAAAAAGCTATAACACAAGGCTAGGGATGCTTTTGCTCATGTCATGGTGAGACAGTTCAGCTACAAACCATGTTCATTCCAGAGTTGAACATGTCTAGGGAGACATTTAATTTATCCTCACTTATTTCTCTATCTTAGGGCTCAATAATAAAACAAAAAAATTTTTGCAATAGACCTTGAAAATCAAGGGTGAGACAAGGAGATAGTGGGATTGGCATGAAGCTTTCACTTTCTCTATGGTGCATCAGGGAAATCCAGGTGCAGTTTTGCTGACATGTTCTGGGGATTTGTTGGGTTTGACAAAGCATTTTATTTTGATGTCATATGCTATCACAAGAAGACAACTTACAGAGTAGCAGAGCTTCCAAATCACTTACTTCTTCAAGTGTCTAGTCTAATGTCACTCAGAAATGTCATTGCATTTTGTATTCTACTGGAAAAGACTGGCTTTCAGAGAAACAAAACTTTTATGTTTGCAGTCCTACCCTTTCCCCAGTAACCCTCCATTTGCATGTTGTTTCTTGATGGTACGACAGTAAGGAACACCATACAGATAGAAGGGAAGAGCTTTCAAATTTACTGCCTGCTGAAAGCTCAAGAGAGAAAAGATGCAAACAACTAGATTCACAATTTGCTGCTCTACAACGTATTAAGGATATTAATGATCCTTACTAATGTCCCTCAATTTACAGCGTTTGTCAGGGTATCTGGCAATGTAGAAGCATGATGACAAGGATTATTTCAAAGAATTATTTAATAAGTATGGATGAGGCTATGCTTAGTCTTTCTCTGTGTTAACTTTTATTTGTTGTACAGGTAGTGGCCACTATCTCACCATGACTTTTCACAACCCAGCTGATACACACACATACACACACACAAAAAAATTCTTTGGGGCAGTGCCTGTGGTTCAAGGAGTAGGGCAATGGCCCCATATACGGGGAGTGGCAGGGTCAAGCCTGGCCCCAGCCAAAAACTGAAAAAAAAAATTCTAAAACAAGGACAATTTGAGAGGATAACCAATCATTAAAGATCTAGTTTTAGTAACTAGAATAGGGATCTAAAATGCAATAACAATAACAGCAATGAGAAACAGAGACAAGATCAGAAACAAAGATCTCAACAATTTCATCAATCAGGCCAGGCGTGGTAGCTCAAGCCTGTACATCTAGCACGCTGGGAAGCCAAGGTGGGTGGATTGCCTGAGCTCACACGTTCAAGACAAGTCTGAGCCAGAACAAGTCCTCGTTTCTAAAATATAGCCGGCATTGTGGCAGGCTCCTGCACTCCCAGGTACTCAGGAGGCTGAGACAAGAGAATAGCTTGAGCTCAGGATTTTGAGGTCGCTGTGAGTGTGATGTCGCAGCACACTACCAGGGGCAACAAACGGAGACTCTGTTTTAAAAGAAAAGATATATCAATTATAATTTATCTTTATCTATCCAAGCTCTCTTCTAAACATTTTATTAACATATCTCTTATGTTCTTTACAAACTTTTCACAAAGGCAGTATTCATATCCTCACTTTATAAAATGAGGAAAGTAAGATCTGGAGAAGAAAAACAATTCACTGATCATCAAATTGTTGAGCCAGATTAAAACTCAAGTCTTACTACTTCCAGTGCCCAGCTTTTTCTTCCCCACACTACGTGGCTTTTCCAAAAGCACAATTTGCTAATGGGGGTTATAATGTCATCATCTTAAAAAATGAAGAATGTCACTGAGGAGCCCTAGCCAGTAAGGGAACTCACAGCCTTATTACCAAGGAAAAGGCGTTGGATTTTAAAGATTTGCAAGGTATTGAGCAACTTTGATGTATAAAAGAGATGAGGAAGTCACAGAGAAGAAAATGGGGAAATTCTCTTTAAAGTATCTTCCTCCTGGTGACGCCCATAGCTCAGTGGGTTGGGCACCAGCCACATACACAGAGTTTGGAGGTTTCGAACCCAGCCTCATCCAGCTAAACAACAATGACAACTGCAACAACAACAACAAAAATAGCCAGGTATTGTGACTGTAGTCCCAGTTACTTGGGAGGCTCAGACAAGAAAATCTCTCAAGCCCAAAAGTTTGAGGTTGCTGTGAGCTGTGATGCTACAGCACTCTACAGAGGCAGCATAGTGAGACTCTGTCTCAAAAAAAAAAATTTTCCTCCTTTTTTTTTTTTTGTTATTGTTGAAAACAGTTTTGATATTTGGAGCAACAAGTAGAATAGATCATCAAAAGCTGAAAAATGCAGCCCTGTTAATAAGGTGGGATGCAGAACATCCAGTGAAACAACAAGCTGACCACAGTTAGGAAAAAGAAAAATATATTCAAGGATGTGAAGATAAGCAGCTGTCTTCTTACAAAAACATGTGTCTCACATATGTGAGCATGGGGGGTTCAAAAACCTAAGTTAAATGTCTCAGCTGGCCATACAGATTTGGGATTCAAATGTATTAGAGTTAACATTTGATGTCTTGTGAAAAGATTAGAAACCCAAAGCAGAAGGAAAATACTAAGCTAATAACAGAATAGAGTGGAATGGCTGTGTAAAGGAGAGGGAGAAGAAAAGCTCAGAAATAAGCAGGAATGAGACAGTCATTATGAAATCTAAGAGAAGTTACATCAGAAGGGGAATGGGGAACTCTGGTCAAAGAGCAATAAACGTCAGGAAAATACTAACTTGAACCCAAGGACCTTGAGGATTCAGAGGTTGTGCTGACCTCAGAGAGAAGAGTCTCAGAACAAAGACAGAGGCAAGATTGCAAGAGATAGACTGGAGATAAGCAAGGAAAGAGAAATTCTGTGTTCTGACAACTGTTCTGAAGTTTAAATAAGGATAGATAAGATAAAGGGCAGCAGTGGTAGATTCTGTGGAATCCCAAGAATGGAGGCAGACAGCAGAGAGAGAGAAAAGGAACATCTAATGGATCAAATATACACCGCTAAATTGTTCCTTCTGAAAATATATATCACAACCCTTCTAATAAGAAACTTAAATTACTATTACGTCAATAAGAACCTGAATCCTTCTCATAAACGTAGTGGATCTTTTTACCTCTCAAAATATTTTATATGGTATTCCAACTGTGAAATTTGGTTCCTAGTATTTGACATGCCTTGCTGAATGGTCAGATCTGCATCTTTGAGCAAGATAGTAGAAGTCTATGCAAGTGTAACAGAAATCAGCATATCGGGGTTACACAAAGGAGAGGAATAAACACCTGGATATGGCAACCATTCTGTTCATCTAAGAGAATCTTTTTTCTTTTGTTTCCTTAAACTGAAACTGGCTAAACGCTTCAGCATCCTCTTAAATGAGGCCAAAAAATGAACTTAATTCCTTTAAAATTAATCTTTCCTTAATAAGGGCCAAATAGTCAGCAGTCACAAGAGAAGGCAAAACTGAAAAACATCAGATTAGGATTCTAGGAAAATGAAATAAATTATAGAAGATTGGGAATATGAACCTGTAGATGGTGCCCGGACATAATGTATTCCATTTTTACTAGTTCAATTCTGATCTTCCTAGTAGATGTCTCCTTAGGCAGATACATAGATACATAGCCTTTTATGGCTAGCAGGCTTTAAGTTGCCTTATTGGCCTCAGCTCAGACCATTAGTTGGCAAAGCATTTGAAGCCACAGAGGAAGAAATGGACCTTAATTTTTATTGCCTGTATATGGACCTTAATTTTTATTGCCTGTGTATATATATACATACAGGCAATAAAAATTAAGGTCCATTTCTTCCTCTGTGGCTTCAAATGCTTTGCCAACTAATGGTCTGAGCTGAGGCCAATAAGGCAACTTAAAG
>CAUYON010081416.1:0-23334 GCA_963573935.1 Arctocebus calabarensis
ACACCTATTTCTCTTTAAAACTTAACTATGACAAGGTGAATAACCATGTTTGTACAAGTAGGCAGAGTAAACCCCACCTGAGGTACATGGTTTCACAGGCTCTTACAAGGCTCTCCCCACATGCCTTACATTGAAGTTCTACAGGAAGTGTATTTCTTAGGTTAGGCTTTGTTGCCAGGTTAAAATAAACTGTGAGAGATACAATTAATTACCACTCATCAGTTGTTTAGACATGAGTGTGTTAGAGTTCAGTGGAGTTTTCATGAATCTCTCACTTCCCACACTTTGGGACTTGATTTTTGATATCCTCCGACTTCAGACATTTCAAAACTTTGAGGACAACTAGTGTTCTTTTATAAAATATTTGGAGACCTGTGGATACGTTAACCATAGCTCATAATTGTCAAGCCCTATCTGTGTGCCAGGCATCCTTCCAAGACTGTTCTTTGACGTACATGGTTCATTTAATCCTCAGAGAACTCTCTGTAGGAGGTACTAGTAGTATCTTCATTTTTTGGCTCAGGAAACCAAGGTACAGAAGGGTTTGGTAAACTGCCCTGGGTCTATGATCACACAGCAGAGTTAGGATTTGAACTTACACAGTCAATGCCATAATCCCCATTTGCAACCACTACCTTTTACTACTTCATGTGAGAGCTGTTGTCTCTTCTGCTAAAACACCACAGTGGTGTGCAACAAGGAAGGATGAGTCTGTGGCAGAATATTCTTGTTAACTTTTGATGTCAAATATAAATAATAGTGACATTTCACGTATCAGCAATCATATATAGATTTGCTGTGCTCAGCTGAGCAGCCATGAGCTTGGACTGAGAAACTGCATGGAAGGACTTAGCTGCCAAGCTATCTGTTTTGTGTGTGTACATATATGTGTGTTTTATTTTGTTTTTAACTTTAAAGCCTAGAGAGACAAAAATGGCAGAGGTTTATGTGAATTTTTTTTAGTTTTTTTAATGTTTCTACTATGTGTATATAGATATAGATATATATTCATTTGCTAAGCTTTTCTTTTTCCGAGAATCTGAAATTGAAATACTTTAGATTTAGAACCCAATCTTAATTTAAAACTATAGAGATGCTGCTTAAATACTGGCTTGACTATTACATATATTCACCAAAGATTAAAGACACCAATTAGAATGCTCACAAAAGGAGAAATTTAACTAAAATAAATCTAAAACCACACAGTTGATGCTGGTTTTGAACAAAGTGGACAAAGCTCTTGGGAAGCAGGTATTGATTGGTTTATCATTCACCGGTCTACGCATAAATTAGTTGAAGTCTTGGTCTCAGTGAAAGGCTCTTCAACTTTGTGTTTTTGTAGTCTCCATCTGTGGTAGGGCATACATTAGGTGGTGCAATAACTTTTCATCACTGCAATCTGGGCATGCTTAATGAGGTCACAAGGTATTTCTTCGAGATAGAGTTGTGGATGTATTTGTGTGTGTGTGTGTGTGTTTGAGACAGAGTCTTACTTTGTTGCCCTAGGTAGAGTGCCATGGTGTCACAGCTCACAGGAACCTCAAACTCTTGGGTGTAAATGATCCTCTTGCCTCAGACTCTGAAGTAGCTGAGACTATAGGCATGTGTATCTCAAACACAACATCTCCAAGGTGGAACTTGTGGCAGCTTGCACTATTGGCCTCATTTTCCACCTCCTCCCTTCCCATTTGAGTCCTTTGCTGTGTGACTTTACAGCCTTTTTTCCCACTAAAGATGTGGAGGACATTTCCCTGCCTCTTTGCTTGGGTTTAGCAGAGTGACATGTGTTGGCTAATAGCATGCAGAGGAGAGATGGTTGTGGGCTCTAAACCTAGGTCTGAAAAGGCCTTACCTAGTTCTTTCTACCCTTTCTCTTGTGCTTCTCCTGGTGACACAAAAAGAACAAGCCCAGGCTAGCCGACTGGTCCTCGGATAGCTCTAGGAGAGGATGAAAGGCAAGTAGGCCCCAGTTAGCCCAGCCCCCTGCAGCCCCGAGTGAGAGATCAGTGCTGATTGTCACATGCTACTGAGGTTTTGAGGTTGGTTGTTCTCATAATATGTACCTAATACAATCTTAAATGGTCCTTTGTGACCTAGCCTCTACCTAAGTTTCCGACATAGTTTCTCAGCATCCCCAGCACATTGCCTCCCAATTCTCCTACATACTTCTTTACTGTAGTCTAATTGGAGATCTCCCACTCATCACGTGAGTCTCAACACAAACTCTTCTGGTAAACAGTGCGGAACAGAGTTAAAGGCATCCTCCTTACCGTCCCTCAGGACTCACCATGTTACTTCTTTGTTTTCCTGTTTAGCTGTAGGTGTATCATGCAGTATTAGTGCTAAATCAATAGTTGATGAGTGAATCAACTTTCTTTTCATAGAGAAAGAGAATCATACACCAACATATAGGAAAGGAAGTGTCACTTTTACATTTAAACAAGAATTATTAGAGAAGATAATTGCCTCATGTCCGTAGTCATAGATATATATATATATATTTTATTTTATTTTTTTGCAGTTTTTGGCCAGGTCCAGGTTTGAACCCACCACCTCTGGTATATGGGGCCGGCGTCCTACTCATTTGAGCCACAGGCACCAACAAAGCTGTCATAGTTTTTAAAATCAACTGTTTTCATTTTAAAGACAGTCAGGGACAGAACATCATTAACCACTAGATGGCAGCCGAGGAAACAAAAAGCAGCTTTCTTGTTTTGAAAATTTCAGGGATAGCTGATACACCTTCATTTATGTGGCTATCTTGTTTTCACTTTTGCTTT
Source organism: Arctocebus calabarensis (assembly GCA_963573935.1). Classification (NCBI taxonomy): domain Eukaryota; kingdom Metazoa; phylum Chordata; class Mammalia; order Primates; family Lorisidae; genus Arctocebus; species Arctocebus calabarensis. The sequence goes on from CAUYON010081416.1 coordinate 2,781, forward strand.
AGGTTGAGTTCCTAAAATGTTAAAGCAATGATTGACTTGCTTGTGATTAGAGTAACCAGTCTTTCTTTTCTGTAATCATAGTCCTGTTAGCCTCTGAGTGGAATAAAGAGACGATGAATAAAAGTACTCCTGTTTAAGGAATGTTTTTCCTTCTGGGACTTGGAATTTATAAGTTTTTGTACAGAAATGACTTCATGATGAGTGTGGTTCCAATGTCATAGAAATGAAAACAAACTAACATGAACTAAATTAGCAGTTATTAAAAAATAAATTTTCTAAAAATATGGAGAAATCTGTAAATCCGGAGGCTATATATTGCTTTTGCATCAGAAAAGATTTCATGCTCGCTGTGGAGTTAGTCCAGGATTAGTTTTCAAAGGAACAGCAGTAGTCCTAAACAAAATTTCCCCCTATTCTTTTAATAACAGGCAGGATACAAGATCAAGCCTCTAAGGGGCCATGATGTGTTTTATGTTTTATGCATTTTGCAGATGGAAGCAAGAGGAATCCTAGTCTCTTTCAAGGCAGGGAACTCACTGTGTTGAACCGGAGTGGAGTTTCATGGGGAGAGGCTTTAGAGGGAGTTAATAACCCTCAGGTTCATACACCCTACTTCTAGAGCAGAGGGAAAATCAATTAGCCATTTTTTCCCCCTGCGAAAGAAGAACTCATTGACTTTTTGAATCCCAGAAGCTAGACAGGGAAAGGGATTCTTGGCCCATGTTAGCCCTTGGTAATTCCCTCTCTGGTTCTTGGGGTCTTGCTTTCCAGGGCTACAGTGTGTAGGTTACAAACCTGTAGGATTCCGGGGATTGTGATTTATGTCCTGACGCCCTTATGGGAATCTACTGTTTCAGCAATGCGCAGGTTAACATCTGCAAAGGATTTTTTAATAATGGTCCTTATGAAAGCACTTACACTTGCATTATATTAATCCCCGTGACACTTCTAGAAGTAGGGAAGAACTATTAGGTTTTTGTTATTTTCAGATGCCAAAAGCTTTGTAGAAAAAAAAAAAAGAAAAAGAAAAACCCCCAAACCCAAAGCCTACCTCCCTATTGGTTTGGCAAGAAAAATTTTAAAATATGGAAATTAAAATAAAAGAATGAATTTGATGCCATCTAGGCACACATACACAGCACTATTGCACCATGTTGTAAGATCGTAATGATATACCATGGACTTATAATTACCACAATCAGAACATCAGTGATGCCTTAGACATTGTTCACCATCAAGTCTGACTCACTGAGGACGTTTCTTTTGCTCTGTGGACACCTGAGAGGAACAAGCTGGTTTGGCGGTTATGAATATTTAAGTCCAACATGAAAGCATGGTGGCTGCTTCAAAGCAATCCTCAGCTTTCACAGGCGTGGTTAACTAGATTACTGAATTGCTAAATATCTGGAAGAATCCAACCATGTGTCAAAACCCAAAGTCAGGCTTGGGTTACAAATACTCCTGAGTATCAGGCTGTGCCTGTCTTTAATTTCAAGTCCTAATAATATATAGCAAAACTCCTAGATCTGGGAAAACTGCAAATAAAGTTGTGTGAAAAGAAACCACACGGAAATGAGGGAGCCAGAATCTTCCAGGAAGATAGGCTGGGAGCAGTCCAAAGTGTGTCTTCCTGGAGACGAGTGACAGATGTTTCGCTTTGCTCTCTTTCCATTGCAGAGTAGCGGCACTGGCACTATTTCTTCTGCCACAGCTTCATCCTTCCTCTTCTCTCGTGCAACCATTCTTTTGCCTAGATTGAATGTGAGACCTGCCCTCACTGCCCATTTCTCAGCACTCTCCATGTCCCCCACTTCCAGGGACCAGACATGGAGATTGAGGCTGGACTGGCTGCCTCTACTTCCCAGTCATGTGCTCCCCAAAGTGGTTGGTGGTTTATTCTTCATCTTTCAAGTCTCCACAAAACCCATCTCCAGCTGCATTTAGAGACCTCTGTTGGTCCCTATTCCATAGGCAGCTTACCAAAACTATTTTCCACCTCCGCCTCTGTCAGGCACACCAATATTTTGTAAATGAAATGATACATGGAAGATGAATGAATGCTACTTTTCACTGTTTCTCATTCCACACTTCCCATCTTTATCCCCACTCCTTTCATTCTTTTGAATGCCCAGTTTCTTCCTTCAAGATTTATCCCCCAAATGAAGTAGTAAGCATAGGAATTTCGACAACTGTGAAGGATGATGAAGAAATTACTCTGACCTTTAAGATAGTTGTTGGGGGAGGTCTCCCCTTTGTTTAGCCTTTTGGGGAAAAAGAAAATCATAATGGGCAACTTTGGCAAGGAAAACAATTATTTTTCTGAAAGCCACATTTATGGAGTGTCTTATTCCACACAATAATCCAGGGCAGTTTTGGTGCACTGAAAATTTGGTGCCTTTAATATAACCAATTTGACAAAACCTTGGGTACAGTTTTTCCTGATGGCTCTGTAGACCTGTGGGTTGGTGTTGCATGGCCTCTGGCAGGTCAATGCAGCCCTCTGGCAGGTCAAAGAAGCAAGTTAGTCTTCTAGAAGAGTGCCAAACACAGCTGGGAGCAGAGGATGTGGGTTGGGTTTGAGGGTAAGGTAGGTGCTGGCACACTTAGCCTTGCACGGTGTGTGCTGGGCGTGAGGGTTATAGCAACAACTTTTGGTCTTGGAGACATGAGACAGAGGCCAGGCAGAGCCTGGAACACGAGGATGGGGTATGCCATGCTCGCAGGCTCTGGGCCTGAGGCAGCACATGGGACACTGAGCCTCAGGGAGAAGCCTGTGGAATAAGATAAAGTACTGATATGGGGTCCCTGAGTAAGTGGGGTCAGTGCAGGATGGTGAGCTGTGAGTGTCCAAACAGAGTGGGAGCCCAATAGTCAGGGTTTCAGCAAGGTGAGTGCAGGCTGTGTCCTCTTAACCCAAACCTCTCTGGCCTGCAGAGAGATGCGCGGGAGATGTACGCTACTAAGTATGTGTGTATCATTGTACTTGGGGAAGCAGATGGTGGAAAAGGCAGGAAAGAAGGTAATAGTGTGATGTACTTATAAATGGGAACTGTGGAGTCAGACTTCCTAGGCTGAAATCACCTCATCTCTGACTAACTTTGTGTTTCTGAGGAAGTCACTTCACTTCACGCCTCGGTAGTAGCAAGTGCTTCTTTGTATGGTTGTGAGGCTAAATCTAGATAGTTCATGCAAAAGGACTGCTACAGCAAGGGCTTGGTACTGTCAACTACCTGGTTAGGGGGCCCACATCTCTTGAGATCATAAAGGTCAAGGTTTGCAAAGCAGTCTGTGTGATGCTCAGAGGTGTGACCTGCCATTCAAATGGCCTCCGGCCCTTGTTCTGCAATGAAGCAGTGTTCAAACCCTGTTTCCAGCAATACTGGACTCTTTGTTCTTCTTCCTCTTGGCCTTTACACTGCTCCTTGGTAGAACTTTGGCTCTTCCTTTCCACTTTCTTTTTTTAAACACTCCAAATTCTTGGTCTGTCTGGACCTCTGACCTCATGACAACTCTTTTAGCCACAGAGACTGCTTCTTTCCAAGACTAGCTGAAGCAACTCTTTGTGATTCACTTGAGGACTGAGGGTGCCCATAGCCTGGCTGCTCCAAGGGTGGCCCTGAACAGAGGCAGCAGCTCCCAGGAGCTCGTTAGAACACAGATGCTCAGGCCCCTCCCCAGGGGCCTCCTGTGCACATTAAAGCTTGAAGTTTGCAAGTCTACATCTTAACAAGAGCCCCAGGTACCTCGTGTGTACATTAAAGCTTGAGGACCATCGTTCTGGAGTCCACCTCACATGCCACTACCAGTAATGTGAGCAGACTAGGGAAAAGTTAACTTAATCCCAATTTTCTCCATCTGAAAGAAGATGAAGACCTTTCTAGAGAGGTGAAACTCACCCAGAGTTTGATATCTTGGAATGTTCAGGGTGCTAAAACACTCAGCAGGGAGGATGCATTTACTAAAGGCATGCAAGTGCCTCATGGGGACCCTGGCTCATTTCCTCAGAACACAGCAGAATCACAGCAAAGAACAAACTTCTCCATCCTTGGGTGGAGCTCACTGGGTGGCTGAGGCTGTGAAATGGCTACAGAATCTGTTTTCAGGCAGCCAGTGAGCCACACAGGCTAACTAAGGATTGGCTATTTCCTGCAGCTGCCTACAGTGGAAAATGCAAGGAGTTCTTACTACTTAGCCAGCAAGAATACAGAGGCCAGACTTCAGCATTCTGAGTTGAAATTCAAGCTGCTAACAAGATAGGGCTCTATTAGCTGTCACGGCAGATTGATTTTACACAAGGGATCACGGCTTCCTGGGTCTTCCATGTGGCCCAGCAGTAGCTGGACTCAGGTAGAGATTAGCAGTGTTGACAAATGCGTATCCTGCCTGTAGCCCTCAGCCCAGCACCTTATCTCAATCACGGGCCGCTCTTATCCCAGAGCTCCTTTTCTGGCTGTGAGAGTGTACTCAGCTTGAGTAAGGGGCAGCTCTCAACCAATCACAATGGGAATCAGTGGCTAAATATCCCGGCTGTCTCCCCCCAGCAGGTGGGATAACACTGGGGTATCTTTGCTGGCACCTAGAGCTTCCTAGTAAGTAGAATTGAGGTCCACTGGTATACTGTGCTGCTGTCCTTGACAATGTACCCTTTAAAGGCTGCCTCCCTTTTGCTGTCTTTGTTCCCTGCTCATCTGCTGGTGCTTCTCAGAATCACTTCCTAAGTGACTTGCATTATAGTTAAATCCTGGTCTCAAGGGTCTGCTCTGGGCAGATATGAACCAAGACAAAAGCAATAGGCAGGTTTGGTTTTTCATCATCTGTGTGATCTTGAGCAGATCATTTAATCATTGTAAAGATTTCTCTTTAGTAAAATGGAGATCATGAAGAGAGCTATGTGTCCGGGTTGGTAAAATTAAAGGAACTAATTTCGGAAAAGGCTCAACACTAGTGAATGCTGAATAAAAGACCTAGTAGTTAAGTCTCTGTTATGGTCCACACTTACTAGCCAGGAAGAACTAATTTACAGTGACAAAAAATTCTAGTATACAGTTTTGAATTTGGTATCACTAAAAATGCACTTCCAAGTCCTTCCAAGTCCTTTGCAGTTTTTTTTTTTAAGAAGTAGCACTTTTTTTTTTAAGTGTTCTGATGTCAGTCCCTCTCAGAAATTTCCTTCTGTTTAGTCTTCTCAGTTTCTCATTCCACCTTTGTGGAAAATAGAGAAGGAGAAATGCTGAATAGCTTGGGGTTAGTGGCAAATCTGTTCACACAAGGATTAAAGCTTATCATGATGGCCACTTAGGTAGACACACCCTGGGTGTATTCTTCCTACACAGAATTCCAAAAATCCAAAGACTCAGAAATCTGCTGAATTTATAGTTCCAATAAATAACAAAAGAGCATCCACTGGTACTATGTGAAAGTCTCCTCTCCTCCTATAGGCAGTAGGGTCTACGGAGAGAACATGAGGCACGGGACAGATTAGGAGAGAACAAATTTAGAGCTGTGAGAAATCCCATAATCCTGATGTTTAAGAACCTGCCAGTGTAGAAGGCCATTCCTAAGAACCTGGCTCACAAGTTATTCGCTTCTGCCTTGACTGGTTGTATGTGTCATGCACATACGAAGGCAACTTGATATCTGCAGGTCCTAAACCTTTATCATCAACCCAGTCTGCGTGGGTGCATGTTGAGGATTTAGGCATGCTGTGGACTGAAGCATTTGATACTATTGGGGGATAGCAGAATAGGAAAGAGAGGCAACTGCAACTAATGCTTTGGACGTAGTACTCCACTCAGTTCAGCCCTCTCTGTACACAGCTCACTTCCCTCACCTTCCAAGAATCACTCAGAGGATCCTGGAAGTATCCCTCCTCCCAAGAGGGCTGCTTTTGTGATGTAAATACAACAGCTCATTGTATACTCATTGGGAGTATGTTCATGTTTCAAAATTGTGTTAATCCGGAAGGTTAGAGGGCTTCGTGCCCCTCAGAATGAAAGTGTATTAGTTTCCCACCCCTGCTGTGAGAAATTGGCTTTAAAAAAACACAGTATTATCTTACAGTTCCAGAGATAGAAGTCTAAGGTAGGTCTTACTGGGCTCAAATCAAGGTTTTGGCAAGGCTGTGTCTCTTTCTGGAAGCTCCAGGGGAGAATACATTTCCCTGTGGAAGGTTCTTACATGCTTTTTCCAGGGGAGAATACATTTCCATGTTTTCCAGGTAGAAGGTTCTTACATGCTTTTTTCCAGTTAGTGTGGACTTCTGGCATTCCTTAGCTTGTGCTTCTTCCATTTTCAAAGCCAGCAAAGGCATTCAAATCTTCCTGACATTGCATTACTGTGATAGACACTCTTTTGTTTCTCTTTTTCACATTTAAGAAGACTCATGTAGATAATCTCTTTACTCTAAGGTTAGCCATTTAGCAACCTGAATTCCATCTGCAACCTGAATTTCCTTTGCAAGATAATATGGCATTTACAGGCGTGGAGGGTTAGGGCATGGACATCTTTGGGAGGGGCCCATTATTCTGCCTGAAATAGAAAACGAAAGAACAGCAGCAGCTCATACATAATAGAATCCTGTGAATTAGATACTGAGCTCTGACCCTAGCTGCCCACAATTTCCAGTTAGTTGAGAAGGGCAGCATTTATATCGATAATTCCAAGTTTGCCACTGAAAAGTTGAATGATCTTGGATGCATTGCTTAATGCCTCTAAGCCTAAATGTCCTCATTTATAAACTAGTTCCTGCCTCATGGGATTTTCCTCAGGGCTAAATAAGAGGAGAAGAACATTAGCTCAGCACCTGACACAGAGTAAATTCTCAGAAATTCTAGTTGCTGGTATAAAACAAGTATAGCTAACATTTATTATTAAGATATAGAAATAATATATAGTAACAATTATCTATTTTCCAAAAATACAAAGGGAAAACATGAAGAATAAATTACTGAATGCTTAAGAGCTTTGTAAAATTAGAAGGTAAAATTTAACCCTTGAATTATAATTTTAGCAAAGAAGTATAGATTTAAAACAAAATTTTATTTGGAAGTAATTTCAAATTTAACAAGAAAATTGCACGAATAAGAATACTGTAAAGAATACCCACATACTCTTATCCAGATTGATCTATTAACACTTTATCTTATTTGCTTTATTATTTTATCTCTATAGTATATCTCTATAGCTGTGTGAATCTATCTAAGCTTTCTGTTTGTACATGTAACAATTTTTTTTCTGAATTGAGGCTAAGTAGCATATATCATGGTCTTCACCCCTCAATAATTCAGTGTGTCTTCCCTAAGAATAAAGATCATTAGTCTCTTATATGACTATAGCAGGAGTCAGCAAACTTTTCCTATCAAGAGGTGAACAGTAATACCTAAGGCTTTGTCATATATATAGTATTAGTTGCATATTCTTCTTACCTCTTTATACAGTCCTTTAAAAAATGTAAAAAATATTCTTAGCTCATAGGCCATACGTTGTTTATCCCTGGACTATAGTGTGGTTATCCACTTCAGTACATTTAACATTGATATACTTATCTAATATTGTCTAATCTATTATCCAATTTCAATTTTGTGAATTGGCCCAGTAGTTTCCTTCATAGCATTTTCCCATCTCTGTCAGAATCTCATCCAGTACCAGGTATTGCACTTAATTGTCATAGCTCTTTAGTATCCTTTAATCTGGACCATCTCCTCAGCCTTTCTTTGTCTCTTATGTTACTGACATGTTTGGAGAACATAATTCCTTTTTTTATAACAGAACATTTCTCATTTGGGGTGGTCTAATGATAATATTCTGTGTTCTAACCTGAGTCCTAAGTAAATGATGTTCACTGTTTCTCAGGGAATCACATCTGGAAACATACAATATCCATCTCTTCCTCACTGGTGACTTTCGCTTATGTCAGCTGTCCAGAGTTGTCTGATTTCTCCTTGATATAGTTACTATGTTTTCCCTGGGGTATAATTTCACTGGAATCTTATACTAAGATTTTAGTCTAAAGACTGAAGAAGCTGCATTGCTCTGTGACCCTGAAAAAATTACTGAGCAGTTGGAATTAGCAGAAAGACTCTATCAGCAGCTAGATTCCTTTATTTGAATATTTAAAATGAGATTGTCTTGTGCTTAGACATTTTCACTGTGTGGTATCTGGTAAATCATTTGTATTTTATATCATTGTTGGAACATTTGCTTTAAGTGTAATGGCATCTACTCCATCTATCTATGGATAAGAGGAGCATTTTTGATAACTATTTGTGGGATAGAGACACAGACAATAATTTGTTCTTCTTTTCTTATTTCAGCCCCAGGCATTAGGGAAAGACACACATCAGGCCACCTTCCTACCAATCCCAAGAGAGAAGCTGCTAATACAATGTGTCAGAGCCTGATATTTCTTGGCATATTGTAGTAGTGGGATGGAAAATTATGTCTCAAAATGGTCAAGGAACGTTAGCTGAACCCTATTTCACTTTCTGACCTAAGTGCTATCACCTCTCAAGTTTTCCTATCCCTATGCAGTCAAAGAGGGGCTTACCCTGGAAGTATCAGCCATCTTCCAACTTTTCCCTTTATTGGCTATTTTGCCAGTGTTTGAGTAGATAGAGTTATTGGATAAAAGGACTCAGGGTCTGTTCCATAGAACTTCCTGGAGGAAGAAGTAGGAAACCAAGCTTGGGTGCCCAGCTTGGACCCCAGAAATCGTTGCCCAGAAGGTGTATTATTGTCTGTTGTCATGGAACAATTTATCCTAATACTTAACAGCTTAAAACTATAAATAATTATTATTTTACATATTGACTCAATGATTTTAATTTTAACCTGTATTTTATAATGCATATATCCTATATTATGACAATTATATTTTTAGGTAAGATTTATTTATAGGGAAACGTATTGATCTTAAAGATAAAATTCTATAAATTCCAATAAGAATGTAGCCACTCCAATCAAGGACACTCCAGAAATTTCTTTTATTCTTTTCACAAATTCCTTCTTCCAGAACAAGAGGCAAATCTTGCTATGGTTTCTATTACCATAAATTAGTTTTGTTTTTTATTTACACAGTATGTATACTCTTTTGTGTCTGGTATATTTCACTCAAAATAATTAAAATATTTTTTGAGAGTTAACCATGTTATGCATAGCCATAGCTTTTTCCTTTTTTATTATAGAGTAATATTCTATTGTAGGAACAGTCACAATTATTTTCCATTATTCTGTTGATAGACATTTGGAGTGTTTCCAGCTTTTGACTATTTTGAGTAAAGTTGCTGTGACCATTCCTGTATAAGCCTTTACGTAGATGAATGCAAATGAGGTGTGGAATTTTAGGGGTGTGTTTAGTTTTGTAAGGTTTTGCCAGGAAGCTTCCCAAAGAAGTTGTACCATGTTACAGTCCTCCACCAATGAGTGAGGGTTCTAGTGCAGTGGTTCTCAACCTGTGGGTCACGACCTCTTTTTAACAATGAAAATACATTGCAGCATTAGGAAGGTTGAGAATCACTGTTCTAGTGGCTGCATATTCTTGCTAACATTTAGTGGTGTCATCTTTCTGATTTCAGCTATTTTTGTGGATGTAGAGGGCCAGAGGGGGCCCTTTTAAGTCCTGCTTAATGTCACAAGGCCCCTTTTACTTTATACAGTTACTGGCATACTCGTAGCTGCCTCAGCTACCAGAGTATATGCTTTTAGATACCTAAGATATTACCATACCACATTTTTAGTCCTTCAAAGATATAGCATAGTGCCTGAATCAGAATTTGTGTTCATTAAATGCTCAATACATTTGGGCTTGGAAAACGTTCTTAGCATTTTTTAAAACTCCATTTGCAGACTTTAGATGAAGAGTATGAAAGGGCAATGAGGGAAGAGTGAGTATAGTAATATGGCAGTGTGCCGGATGGTATCTCCCAGGGAACACCGGCAAGATCCAAGCACAGATTAGATTAAAGGAGGTTAGAAAATAAGATCTAGGTCTTATATATTTCATTATGTATCATAATCATGTGGGAGCCTGAAAAAATGCAGACACCTTGGTCCCAATCCAATTGGTCTGGAGATGGGCACAAACTTTGATCTTTTATAGATATTCCCTAGATGCCTCTATTGTGCAGCTGGCATCATGGTCCACTGCTCACAGTAGAATGGAGTGAAAAATATGAAAAGTTAACATTGATAATAATCCCATTCATTTGTCCAAATAGATAACATTGACTATGTTATCAGTGACTGACTATGTCTCCCTCTAGAAGTAAGACTACCATGTTTAACCATATATGTGGCTAAAACTATACTTCAATACTTGTCAACCACCCCCTTTGTCCTTCTCCAAGTAGACAGAGCCTTTGTTCATCAACCATCTGTCATGTTAAAGAATCAAAATGGCACAGCACACTCTGCTAATACCAATGGCATTTTTTGTGGTCTCTTAATAAACTTACTTCTTGAATCTCTAAATGATGTCTATTCCAAACATGAATTCCCAACACTGCCAAAATAATTTGAATATAGATGTGACAATCAATAATAAATCAAACAGAACTGAAGAAATTTAACTTGGTTTGTCAAAGACTAAATTAAAGACTAAAGACGAGTGTTGATGAAAAATTAATAAATGAGGCCAATGTAATTTGAACTGGCATTGAGCTAAATGTGGTAGATGAGCTACAAATCTGCAGTGCCTGTCATCAACGTCTTCAGAGTAACATCTTCACACAGATGCTGACAGTGGTTCTGGTTCAGTAAGGCACAGCCAGACCTCTCCCCACTTGGAGGGAGCAGTAGATTCTTCATTTGCACAATTCTGCAAGTTAGACAAGAGGCTTCACCTTAGAATACTCCCTTGCATGCATTTTCTATTGGTTTGAGATTGCTGGGAAGTGGGTAGAACAGAACAGAAACAATTCTTCCTCAGTTCTCTGTCAGTCATCTCCTCACATCAACCTTTGTCATCTTCTGGAAGGATGGAGGGGAGAGCCAAGGAAGAGGAGCAGGGAAAAGTAAAGGGGAGAGAAAAGCAGGAGAGAAAGGTGGCAGGAAGTAAGAAAGAAAACAATTGTGTACATGCACAGGAAGAAGGGAGGTTTCAATGATGATAATGGATGAGAATCAGAACCTTTGAATAAGGAGGTTCCTCACACATTGAATAGTTCAATGCCCTCATTTTACAGATGAGAAAACTGAATGCAAAAAAGATTAAAGGATTTATAACAAGTGACACAACAAGTTAGGGGCAGAGCTAGAGAAGAGAGAACTCAGGTGTTCACCATCACCTGCCTCCTTCAAAATGTTTCCTGATACTTTCCATGCTGCTTTGTCAAGTCCCTAAAGAAAAAAAAGCTCTCTGCCTTCTCCTCACCACCCAACTACATAACATGGAGCCTGAAAGGACCTTTCAGTGAAGTTTTGGTGGGCGGGTATCTGAGCATTCTGTGGGCGGGCATAGTGAAAGGAGGCATTATACTAAGGAACAAGCTCACTTTATACCTAACTATAACACAAAACTTATGTCTTCAAACTTTCCGAGACAGTGAGGGAAGAGTTATAACACTTCTGATAATTAAATGGCTGTCCTAAGAGATCAATCATGTCCTCAGTGGGCACACTAAAAGACCTCTAACAGCTATGTTAATGTGTTTGGGTTACACGTAACAATCTGGATGTTTAATGCACTTCAACCATTTGTTGCAGGTCATCAGAGGTTAACAAGCCAGTAGTGAACATAAACATAATTGTGTTTCATTAGGCTGAGTTGCCAGTTTGAAGAGCAAGAACAAAGTTCAAAGTCCCATCAATAATTTTTACTTTCTTCTAGGAACAAGCTGCTACATATTGAATAAATATGCTGGTACTTACTGTTGTGTTTGAAGATCCTTATGGTTGCACCTGAAAGTCGGGCCCCAAGCACAAGAGATGCGTGGTTTAACTCATCACTTAAAATGAGACACCCCTGTGCAGAAAACAAGCACAAAACATATGCCAATAAGGAAAATGAAGGAAAGACAACCTGTGGGAACAGGAAGATGCTCTAAAAACTACTACACAGGCTCCTGAAACCCTCTTTAATTTTAAAAGGCCAGGAGAAGTTTGACCTGGTGTCTAGATGGATAAATTTCTGTATGGCAGGTAGGTGATGGCAATTACCAGGAGATGGCAATTAATTATGCTAACAGTTTACATTTTTACTGCAACATTTATATATGGATTTCAACAGAGAAGTTCATCCAAGATCTTGGTTAAGTACCAAGTAGAGTCTAAAAGATTGATCTTTAACAGAAAACTTATGCATTTTTGGGGTGTTTTATGGTCTTTCCAGGACTCTTCAATCCCATTGTAGATTATTTGGGATAGATCTGGTCATTCCTACTCAAAAAGAGGGTTTTTTGTGTGCGATGTTTTAAGTTCTTGCTTTTAGATTCTTTCTCCACTGTAGTAACATCTCATGTAGACAGAAGCATCACTGCTTTACTGTTAAAAACTTTGAACTCGGAAAAACATAGATGGCATTTCAGTCTGAGGTTAGGTGTATGAAGACAGTCTAATTTACTACTTATAAATAACTATTTGAAGTTATTTTTCTTTTTTAACTTAAAAATTTCTAAATTTTAAAACTGTTAAATTTACCAACAATGGGGAGACAAATATTATGGACATTTTTCTGTGGCCACCAAGAATCTTTGAGTTTTCCTTTATATTTTGGTAATTTAACACAAGTTTTTGAGGCAAAAGGAAGAAAAACTCCCCATATCTTTATCACATAGACATGTGTGTATTTGTAATTTTTCTGTTGAAACATTTGAGAGTTATTCGTAAGCCTCGTTCATATCTACATTGTTTAGTATGTGTCTCTTAAGAACAGGACATTTGCCTACAAAAATCACAAAGGAGTGATCACATCCTGAAAGTTCAGTATTTGCATAGTACTTTTGTCTAATATATAGTTCAAGTTCAAATTCTCCCAATTGTCCTAATAATGTTTTATTGTCTTTTATAGATGTTATCTTTCCTTCTATATTTTTCCACTAGCAAAATCTAAGATCTAAGGTCATTCATTGCATGTAGATATCATGAGTCAGATTTTTAAAAACTATATAAATTTTATTATTGCCCTTACTTACAATGAACCAACCAAACTTCCTGTTCTTCTAAAAAACAATTTCAGTACTCAATACAGCATGATTTATACTGTGAGGCTCTTTGCAGTTTGGCACCTGCCTTCACTTCTGGTCTCTCCTTTGAACACTATCTTATGTTCTAGTTCCTCTAAACATACACATGCTGTTCCTGTTTCTTCATCTTAAGGAAGTGACTTTCTTACTTCTTACAATTCTGTTCTCTGGTCATTATTTTTCTCCCAGATATTACAGACTTTCTTAAGACAAGTTTGCAGCTACTCTCTGTCCTTCCTCGTGTGTGTACCCACCTTGCTGTGATTGGCATCCTATTTTGTTTAGTAGCTTTTACCCCCTATTACACTGTAAACTTTACATATGTTTACAAGGCACAGGTCTTGTTCATCTTTGTATGCCCTATATCTTGCCTCATATCAGTACATAGAAGATTCTCAGTAAATGGTTTAGTGAATGAATAAATGAAGGAATAACATAAGAAAAAAATGTTAAAGTAAGTGCTTAATAAGTATTTGATACATTGCTTATGGGGATTCAGAGGCCTGAAACTTTGATTGACTTCATTATGATGTCATCACACATGAATCCTGACCCACATCTAAGACTGCAATTGTATAATCGGGAAAATCATGATGAAGAGATTTGCTGGGCTAATTTGGAACATTTATTGCAAAATACACATAATCCAAATTGTTTCTCCTAAGAGAACATCTTTCTCAACCATTGTTAGACCTCCAACAAAAACCCACTCAAAGTTCTAATTCTTAGGAATAATACAATAGAAGACAATTATGTTAACAAATTCTCACCTTTCCAACTAGTGCAGGGATATTCATTGAGTTAGTTGCAAATCCCATCCCAAAGACCATAGCTGCTTCTACATTCAGGAACTTAGCCATAAGGTCTTCCAATTCCTTGTGCTTATCCAAAGTACCTGCACGTGAAATTACAACAAAAAGCTCGACACTGAAAACTCAAGATCTCAGTACATACATGTTAGCAAAAGATCCATACAAATGTGTGTACAGAGGGACTATTTGTTATCGCTCCCATTTAGAGATAAGCCAAATGTCCATTCACTTTAGAATGGATGAATAAATTATGTTTATACCAGCAATGAGAAAGAAACAAACCACTGTTCCACACAACAATGTGGATAAATCTCACAAGCAAGACCTGACAATTAAGTTCATGAACTCATCCTAGAAAAAGTGCTACACATTGCACTATGATATGCAAAATATCACTATGGTCACCTTCGAAGTACACCCCTTGAGAAGCTGTGCACTGATGTCAGTGCCTACTCTATTCTTCCAAGCTAGTCATGTATGAAGATTTGAAAATTAAGTTTGTGATCTTGCCACTGGGCAGTTATGTTGCTACTAGCACTGTACAAACATTTTGGTAAGGTTTCATAACCTTGGTATATCAGTGTCTCACAGCTGTGTTCAGCAGTGGATGTGTGGTAGTGTCTTGCTGAGTGGTGTTCATTAATATTGTTGTCTGTTTTTGTGTGCTGTATAATGACAGTTCTTATGGTCATTCCAGAAAAAGAGTTCCAAAAGTGCCTTGAAGAATGGACTATGCATGTCATTGGTGTATAGCTTCCCCAGGGGAGTACTTTGAAGGTGACTGTAGTAATATTCAGTAATGAGGTACACGGCACTTTTCCTAGGATAAATTCATGAACTTAATTGTCATACCACTTCATATGTTGCTGAGTGAAAGAAGTCAGATATTTAAAAGAGCACAGGCTGTTTGAGTCCATTTATATGAAGTGTGTAAACAGGCAAAATGAATCTATAGTGTTAGAAGTCATTATACATGAGAAGGGTTCTAAGATCCTCTTGACTATTTTGTTCCAAATTTGGAGCTTGTAATACATGTATATCTGCTTTGTGAAAATCCATTGAGCCTCATACTTAGAATTGGTGTACTTTTCTGCAATAATGCAATAAAGTTTACAAAAAGTTCCACAAATCTTCTGTCTTCCTACCCTATCTCCCATAAATCATAAATTTAATTGTAACTTTCTCACCGGCTTCTCACACCTAAATGCCAACAGATCCATGACTGTCATAGATACCAATAAAAGTAGTTATAATTTACTGAACCTTTGGAATGTATTAGATACTGTGCTAAGCCCACTATTTAGGTTATTGCCTTTCTTCTTAGGAGCTCAATAGTGCAGATATTATTACTTAAGCTTAAAGGGATCACAGATAAAAAGCAACAGAAATAATTTACTTCAAATCCAAAATTCATGTTTTTATCTATGACTTATTGCACGCTTGATCTCTGACCCTTCCTTAAACATAACTTCCTCATGCTTTGCTGACAGCAAACACCCTGCTATTTTTAGAGATGGGATCTCACTCTAGCTCAGGCTAGTCTCAAACTCCTTAGCTCAGGCAATCCACCTGCCTTGGCCTCCTAGAGTGCTAGGATTATAAGTGTGAGTCACCATGCCTGGCTAATTTAACTTCTAAAACTAAAGCACTGCAAAATATTTTCCAGTAGACACAAGTTTATTGTTTTGATAGGATTATGTGCAGATACAATGTGTGAAATCCCATGACTTCCAATACTAATGACAGTATCATAGATGTTGATAATATCATGGATACTCTGATGGTATCATAGAAGTCTGGCTTGGGAACCACAGCACCTCACACAATGCTGACATGTAACATGACTCTAGACTTGCATGGGGTCTTTTGATGAAGAATGAAGGTATGATTGAACTTAGAGTAGGGGATGGCACAGGGAAGAAGATCAAAAGGCCATTCAATGCCAAGGTAACTGATTAGGCAGTGAACACCAGCTTGAAAACACTCATGCCTAATAAGCCCCCCAGGGAAGGCAGAGAGTGCCCAAACATTGGCAACTTGATAACTTTCCCCATGAGCCTTTCCCGTGCAGAGGTCAGGTGATAACTGTATCCTGGCCTAGTAGCACAAGCAGAAGTTCATGATGAATGTCTGTGCTGCCATTCTCTTCAGTCTTTCCAAACCTGCCATCTCAGGGGAATTTATCTACTGCAGTTGTATCACTAAATGTTCTTAGGATGATATGGGATGTATTGCCAAACAATCAGACAGCCAACAAACTAATGATATGTGGGCGTGTCTAAGACCATTCTGAGAAATTGCTCACTTCAAGGACCGTACCAGTGGAATTGGCTTAAGGAGAAGGAACTGGCTTAAGGCTGAAAGCAGCCTTTTTCTGAATTTCCAATGGACCGGTAGTAATAAGTGATTTTTAAATAGACCAATTTCTATGACCAGATTATTTCATAGCTGAGTTTTATGAGTGGTTTTTGCGTCTAGGGGCTTATCTTCATTTGTATAGAAAACAATAATCTCTAAACCCTCTTATCAAGATATTTCTTTGTTTAGTGTTCATAGCTCAGATTTCATAAACAAACTTGAAAAATTCCCAGCCTGGCTGGATATATTATACTTCAAGAAGCCACAACTTTGAAAGTCAGATGTGCCTAGTCTGGGGAAAGGTGGGGTTCTTTAAAGAAAAATGAAGAAGAGGGCTTGTTTATATTGGAGTGCTGGTTTCTTTTCTTTTCTTTTCTTTTTTTTTTTTTTTTCGAGACAGAGCCTCAAGCTGTCACCCTGCTAGAGTGCTGTGGCATCACAACTCACAGCAGCCTCCAATTCCTGGGCTTAAGCGAGTCTCCTGCCTCCGCCTCCCAAGTAGCTGGGACTACAGGCACCTGCTACAATGCCCGGTCATTTTTTGGTTGCAGCCGTCATTGTTGTTTGGTGGGCCTGGGCTGGATTTGAATCCGTCAGCTCAGGTGTACATGGCTAGCGCCTTAGCCTGTTGAGCCATAGGCGCCGAGCCGGAGTGCTGGTTTCTTACTTCTGCTCTTCATATGCAAGAAATGAACATGTAGGAAGAGTTAGGGGAAAGTGGTGATTGACTGGCTGTGCTTTATACAAACATTCAAGTGGTCCGAGTACCTGGACACCTACGTAATTCTAGAAATAAGACTCAACATATTTTCTTTGATATATAAATATTGGAATTTTTTCAGTCTCAGGAAAGGATAGCTATAATGCTAGCTGCATGTACAAAATAAATCCATGATAGTTTTTATTTCTGTTTCTGTCTACAATATTTGAGTCTCTGAAGGTCAATAACAAGCACAAATTGGCTAGTGCCAGTTGGTACATTATGTGTATATTGTACAATTTGGTACATTATGTGTATATTGAATTTTGTTTTTATCCTGATGCTTAATTTATCCAGTAGTATACTCTAAACCTACTTTATAAATAAAAAAATAAATACAAGCTGGAAGTATTGTCTTTCTGAGTAGTATTTGTGTGTGCTAAGCACTGCCTTGAACCAAATCAATACAAATTAGATTCAGAATAAAGTCCCAACACTTTGTATATGGACTATACACGTCTTTTGGATTTATATTGATACTGACTGGCTTATAGCCTTTAGTCGGAGATGGCTGGCCTATGTATTGACATGTTGACATTGATTAATAGCAAAGTGCATGAGTGTGGTTAATGAGTCTGTTTCTCAACTACCAATTCTTCTTTTGTGGCATACATAATGACAGTTTTTCAAACTGTAACTGTAGTCACCTTGGTCCAGAATGTCCTGTTTAGGGACTGCTTCCTAAACCTGGCCTAATAACAGGCTATGGTTTATTGTGGAGAGCTGCCAGCTATCCCAGTTGTGCCATGGTTATTGGTCCACATCTGTGCCCTTTTGCTTGCACCTCTTTAAAACCAGCATTGACCTACTGCTTAATAAATTCCACCTTTGAGCTTATCCCTCAATGGCATTGGGGTACCCTGCTCTCTCCCTTGTCCTACTGTGTCCAGTCTGGCAGAGGTTATGGAGCTATGTTCTCTCTTGAGAGACTTTGTCTTTCAGGCCAGCACTCAGGGCATGTATGGAAGAAGCCAGGTACACAATCTGAAATGGGTCTAGGTTGCCTTGGGGCACTGAATGTAGGCCACTGGCATTAGGTTAAGGGATCCTCCATTCTGATAAAGTCTGGTAAAGTAAGCAGAAATAACTTATCAGCCCATTTCTCCTGGTCTTCAGTTTAAACAAACCACTTATCACCGGTTGGTGGGTTAAAACATTAGTAAACAATTACAATCAGATGCAAAGAAAATCCTGTCCTGGGCATGCAATCACCAGGACTCTTTATGTCAACTATATTAAATTCAGTGAGAGATGATTTTAAGTACATAGAATACTAACTTCTCCTTCACCCCATGTTCTTAGCCTTTGCTTTTTAAAGTTTTATTTATTTGTTCTTACAGATAATGTATAATGAGTGGGCACTCATTATACATTATCTGTATGTGCTATAATTATTTAATTTAATCCTCAAATGTACACATGCTTTATCAAGTAGGCAGCTGTGTCCTTATGTGGCCAATAAGGAAAAAAGGCAGTGAGGTGATGTTACCTAAGGGAGGCAACACTAAAAAGTACAGATCATCCACTAAATGATGTGACACTTTACATACTGAAATATTTCAAAGCTTATTTCAGTGATTTATCATACAACTTTTTGAGGTTGGTACTGTTATTATTTTCATTTTACAGATGAGGACATTAGCGGCTCCTTGGCCACACAATTCTCAAGTCTGAGTCAGGATTCAAATTCAGCGTGTCTGACTCTAGAGATTAAACTGTTCATTGCTATTATTCTATGGCTTTTTCTAAAGCAGGAAATTTTAGCATCTGCTACCCCAAGAGGTACCCCACATCTGTATGGCTTTAAATATATAAAGGTTTGTTGTGAGTGTTGTGGGAAAATTTATTGAAACTTATGCATGTTTTCTTTAAGTATTTTTTCCCTCTTCATGTCTAGTAGGTAAGCCAAGCACCATTTCACCTTATGGTTCTATGGAGGTTGATGATACCAGGTGCAAAGTGGAAATGCTTCTTTCTTGTCTTGAGAAAAGTTTATGGAAGTTGAAGGGATTATTTTAGGGGCAGTCTAAGGAGAGAAGTCATGATATCCGCAGCACAGAGGGTAAGCAGGACTTGATTAAGCCTCTCTTGGTGGTGGTTGGCTAGGGACAGTTGCAAGTTGTAGGAACATGGCTTGACTGCCAGGCACTGGCTTTCTACCCTCCCAATTGACTCCTAAGCCTCTGACAAGGAACAGAATGAGTGTGTTGCTAGACCACAGAAAGTGTTCACTGAGACAGTGGGCTACCAGTGTTGACCAGTGTGGTCATGGGACTGACAATCAGCAGACATCCCTGATGTTTGGGAACTGCATAATATCTTAGGACTTCTGCTTTTTCTTAAAGAAAAGAAGTCCCCAAATGGATCAGAGCTTGGGGTCAACTTTAACTTGGTATAGCAAAAAGAAGAAAAGGAACTTGACTATTTCTTGCACACTTGAGTTTGTGATATGCATGGCCTTTTCAATCATTAGTTATGTAACCTTGGAATGGTGTTAAGACTTTCTGGACTTTGGTATTCTTTTTCATAGAAATAATTAAGAGTAAACCCTAGGTACCTTGCTAACATTCAGTTCCATGATTTTGTTACTCCTCCTATATTTTACTTTGATCAGTGGCATAGAATTAAGTCTAGAAACAGCGTATGATAAGATGGGTAGATTCTATACTCTACCTTGGAAGGAGATTAATATATAGGCTTCTATGTGGTCTTTAACTCCAGTTCTTCTCTAGAAGAGTTTATCCTACTCCTTTCTGAGTCACTAAAACAAACTCAAATATACAGGGTGACCAGGTTGGTGTAAAGTTGAAAGAAATATGCACATCTTTGTCCTGAATGATGATGGTGGAAACAAAATAGGTAGAAGAAAAATAGGGGAAGTCTGGTTAAATTCCTGGACTCTGCAACTCTGGTTTTTTTAGGCTTACTAGTCAATACCAGGTGAAAAGTCAGGTTACACATTTAGGTTGTATCCTGGGTATTGGGAGAAACATAGGTGTCAATATGATCAGAAGTGGCTTCCATGATACCACCACACCTAAATATTCTGCCTAATTAGTAGGGTAAAGAACCAATGAATTGACATTACATTTCTGCTAAGTGGTTATTTTGCCATCTTTGATGCTTCTCTTTCACAGTCACCTGAATGTGACAAGTTAGGGGTAGAGATTGATGTTGTCTTTGGTCTCCCTCAATTTGCTATCACTGGCCTTACTTACAAGATATACACAGGTGACAGGGTTAATGAAAGATAGCCTGTATTCTTTTTTTTATTTGAGAATATTAAGCAGTATCAAAGATGCACAACTGGGACCTGATTAAACTAAAAAGCTTCCGTACAGCCAAGAACATAGTAAGTATAGCAAGAAGACAGCCCTCAGAATGGGAGAAAATATTTGCAGGTTATACCTCTGATGAAAGTTTAATAACCAGAATCCACAGAGAAC
>CAUYON010081419.1:0-11933 GCA_963573935.1 Arctocebus calabarensis
TTCCCAACCTAAAAATGACCGGGCGTTGTGGCTGGTGCCTGCAGTCCCAGCTACTTGGGAGGCGGAGGCAGGAGACTCGCTTGAGCCCAGGAATTGGAGGTTGCTGTGAGCTGTGATGCCACAGGACTCTATCCAGGGTGACAGCTTGAGGCTCTGTCTCAAAAAATAATAATAAATAAATAAATAAATAAATCAGTAAGTAAGTAAATAAACAAATAAAATTTATACAGCTGGGTGTGGTAGCTCATTCCTATAATCTCAACAGTTAGGTAGGGTGAGGGGGTAGAATCTCTGGAGGCTGGGAGTTTGAGACCAGTCCAGGCAACATAATGAGACCCCCATCTCAAAAAAAATTAGCCAGACACAGTGGTGTGCACCTGTAGTTCTGGCTGGTCAGGAGGACAAGGCAAGAAGATCCCTTGAGCCCAGGAGTTGGAGGTAACAATGAGCTATGACTGTGCCACTGAAGAGTTTTCTTTTCTTCTTCTTCTTCTTTTTTTTTTTGTACAGACAGAGTTTTACTTTATCGCCCTCGGTAGAGTGTCGTGGCATCTACATAGCTCCAGCTCCTGGGCTTAGATGATTCTCTTGCCTTAGCCTCCTGAGTAGCTGGGACTATAGGTGCCCGCCACAACACCCAGTTATTTTTTGTTGCAGTTTGGCTGGGGCCATGTTTGAATCCACCACCCTCAGTATATGGTGCCAGTGCCCTACTCACTGAGCCACAGGCGCCGCCCAACTGGAGAGTTTTTTTTAGATAGAGTGAGACCCTATCTAAAAAAAGAATTACATAGTCCTAGCTACACAGGAAGCTGAGATAGGAGGAGTTTGAGGTTGCTGTGAGCTTTGCTAATGGCATGGCAGTCTGGCCTCGAAGAGTGAGACTCTTTCTCAAAAAAAAAAAAGAATTATATAGAAATGTAAAAGGTCGGCTCGGCGCCTGTGGCTCAATGGGCTAGAGAACCAGCCATGTACACCTGAGCTGGCGGGTTCGAATGCACCCCGCCAAACAATAATGATGGCTGCAACCAAAAAATAGCCAGGCGTTGTGGCAGGCACCTATAGTCCCAGCTACTTGGGAGGCGGAGGCAAGAGACTCCCTTGAGCCCAGGAATTGGAGGTTGCTGTGAGCTGTGATGCCATGGCACTCTATCCAGGGTGACAGCTTGAGGCTCTGTCTCAAAAAAAAAAAAGAAATGTAAAGGGTCTAGAATGGAAGGAAGGAAGGAAGGAACTCCCAGCCCAGGGACTGTCCTTCATGACCTTTGTCATTCATGAATGGTCCTTCCTGAGCCTGATGACAGGTGGGTGGGAAGAAGGATAAGGCCTTGGTGAGTACAAGTTCTGAAAGGGTCTTAGGAGTTTTGAAGAAAGTAGGAGGGCAAACATGGTACCAAGCAGGGTCTTATCACTCCCATCTAAATAAAGTTCCACTGGGGCAGCGCTTGTAGCTCAATGGGTAGGGCGCTGGCCCCATATACCGAGGGTGGTGGGTTCGAACCCAGAACTGGCCAAACTGCAACACCAAAAAAATAGCCCGGCATTGTGGTGGGTGCCTGTAGTCCCAGCTACTCGGGAGGCTGAGGCAAGAGAATCACCTAAGCTCAGGAGTTGGAGGTTGCTGTGAGCTGTGATGCTACGGCACTCTACCAAGGGCAATAAAGTGAGACTCTGTTTCTAAAAAGTAAATAAAGAAGGAAAGAAAGAAAGAAAGTTCCATGAGTTGGGTTGGGGGAAAAAAAAGAAGAAGAAAACAGATGGGCACAGGGGCTTATGCCTGTAAGCCTAGCACTCTAGGAAGCTGAGGCAGAGGGATCATTTGAGGTCAGGAGCTGGAGACCAGCCTGAGCAAAGTGAGACCCAGACTCTACTCAAAATAGACAAACTAGATGGGTGTGGTGGTGCTCATCTGTAGTCCCAGTTACTTGGGAGGCTGAGGCGGAAAGATCACTTGAGCTCAAGAGTCTGAGGTTTCTGTGAGCTATGATGTCACAGCAATCTAGCCTGGTCAACAGAGCAAGATTCTGTCTCCAAAAAGAAAAAAAGATAATGAAAAAAAAAAAAGGTAGCATTTACCCTCCTTTATTTTAATATCATGATGACAACCAAGATAGTATGGTATAGGCAAAGGATAAGTGATGACACCAAAGGGACAGGAGAGTCAGAAACAACCACACAAAATATAACTCACCGAAAATTAATTCAAACTTTTTTTACACCTGTATACGTAAAAGCTAAAACTATAAATCTTCTAAAAGAAAACAGAGAGAGTGTCTTCACAAGTGTGGAGTAGGCCAGGGTTTTTAAGGTAGGACACAGAATGCAACAAACATAAAAATAAACTTCCCTCCCCTCCTTGGTGGGTCCTGAGACTCGCTCTGTAGCTAGCAACCCCTCCCACCCGCAGGGTGCTAATGCTCTCCCCAGGCTCTGCACTTACCTCACCACATGTTCCCTGAACAGCATTTCCACGACTTTTTGCTGTGATTTATTCAACATTTCCCTCTAAAAAATTTCATTCCTTTTTGTTTTTTTGAGACAGAGTCTCACTATGTCACTCTCAGTAGAGTTCTGTGGTGTCATAGCTCACAGCAACCTCAAACTCTTGGGCTCAAGCGATTCTCTTGCCTCAGCCTCCTAAGTAGCTGAGTTTACAGGTGCCTGCCACAATGCTTGGCTGTTTTTTTGTTGTTGTTTTTTGTTTGTTTGTTTTGTTTAGCAGTCCTGGGCTAGGATCAAACTCACCAGCCCTGGAGCATGTGGCTAGTGCCCTAACCACTGAGTAACAGGTGCCCAGCCCTCTCCCTTTTTTGGGCGGGGGGGAGACAGAGCCTTAAGCTGTCATCCTGAGTAGAGTGCCATAGCATCACAGCTCACAGCAACCTCCAATTTCTGGGCTTAAGCAATTTTCTTGCCTCAGCCTCCCAGGTAGCTGGGACTACAGGCACCTACCACAATGCCCGACGATGTCTGGTTAATTTTTCTACTTTTAGTAGAGTCAGGGTTTCACTCTTGCTCAGGCTTGTCTCTAATTCCTGAACTTGAAGGAGGCACCTGTGGCTCAAAGGAGTAGGGTGCTGGCCCCATATGCTGGAGGTGGCAGGTTCAAACCCAGCTCCGGCCAAAAACTGGAAAAAAAAAAAAATTCCTGAACTTGAGCAATCCACCTGCCTTGGCATCCTAGAGTGTTAGGATTACAGGCATAAGTTTCCAAGCTAGCCTTTTTTTTTTGAGACAGGGTCTCACCCAGTTGCTTAGGCTAGAGAACAGTGGTATAATCAGATAGCTCACTTTACATTTGAACTCCTGGGCTCAGGTGATCCTCCCACCTCAGCCTTCCCAGTAGCTGGGACTATAGTGCATGCCACCACACCCAACTAATTATTAAAAATTTGGGGGGAGACAGGTTCTTGCTATATTGCTAAGTCTTGTTGCAAACTTTTAGGTTCATGCAGACCTTCTATTTTCGTCTCCCAGAGTGCTGGGATTACAGGCATGAGGCACTGCACCCTACTTACTCCTTTTTACTTAAGTACTATCCTTGGCCAGGGGCTGTGGCTCATGCCTGTAATCTCAGCATTCTGGGAGGCTGAGGCTGGTGGATTGCTTGAGCTCAGGAGTGAAGATCAGTCTGAGCAAAATTGAGAACCCCGTCTCTACTAAAAATAGAAAAATTGAGGCAAGGCGAGCACTTGACCCCAAGAGTTGGAGGTTGCTGTGACCTATAATGCTATGGCACTCTACCCAGGGTGACAGCTTGAGACTGTCTAAAAAACAAAAACAAAAAAATGTATTGGTGGCTCGGCACCTGTGACTCAAGCGGCTAAGGTGCCAGCCACGTATACCTGAGCTGGCGGGTTCGAATCTCGCCCGGGCCCGCCAAACAACAATGACGGCTGCAACCAAAATATGGCCAGGTGTTGTGGCAGGTGCCTGTAGTCCCAGCTACTTGGGAGGCAGAGGCAGGAGGCTCGCTTGAGCGCAGGAATTGGAGGTTGCTGTGAGCTGTGATGCCATAGCACTCTATCCAGGGTGACAGCTTGAGGCTCTGTCTCAAAAAAAAAACATATTGGGAGGCGCCTGTGGCTCGTTGAGTAGAGCGCCGGCCCCATATACCGAAGGTGGCAGGTTCAAATCCGGCCTCGACTGAACTGCAAAACAGAAAAATAGCCGGGCGTTGTGGTGGGTGCCTGTAGTCCCAGCTACTCGGGAGGCTGAGGGAAGAGAATCGCCTAAGCCCAGGAGCTGAAGGTTGTTGTAAGCTGTGTGATGCCGTGGCACTCTACCGAGGGCAATAAAGTGAGACTCTGTCTCTACAAAAAAAAAGTATTATCCTGCCTTTGTTAGCTGTGTTCTAAACAATCCTGGCTTGATAGGTTTATCTTTTTTTTTTTTTTTTGAGACAGAGCACTTTGTCACTCTCAGCACAGTACTGTGGCATCACAGCTCACAGTAACCTCAAACTCTTGGATTCAAGCGATTCACTTGCCTCAACCTCCCGAGTAGCTGGGACTACAGGCTCCTGCCACAACACCCAGCTAATTTTAGAGATGGGGTCTTGCTGTAGCTCAGGCTGGTCTCAATCCTGTGAGCTCAGGCAATCCACCTGCCTTTGCCTCCCAGAGTGCTATGTCACGCGCCTGACCCCAGGTTTGTTATTTTTCTCCGTTACAAATTAGAATAAATTTCTGTCAATTTTGTTTTTGAGACAGAGTTTCACTATGTTGTCCTTGTTAGAGTGTTGTGGCGTCACAGCTCACAGAAACCTCCAATTCTTGGGCATAAGTGATTTTTTTGCCTTAGCCTCCCAAGTAGCTGGGACTACCAGTGCCTGCCACAACACCTGGCTATATATATATATTTTTTGAGACAGAGCCTCAAGCTGTCACCTTGGACAGAGTGCTGTGGCATCACAGCTCACAGCAACCTCCAATCCCTGAGCTCAAGCGAGTCTCCTGCCTCCGCCTCCCAAGTAGCTGGGACTATAGGTGCCCACCACAATGCCCGGACATTTTTTGGTTGCAGCCGTCACTGTTGTTTGGCGGGCCCGGGCTGGATTTGAACCCAGCAGCTCAGGTGTACATGGTTGGCCTTAGCCCATTGAGCCACAGGTGCTGAGCCAAGGCTATTTTTTGTTGTTGTTGCAATTATCACTGTTATTTAGCTGGCCCAGGCCAGGTTTGAATCCACCACCCTTGGTACATGTGGCCGGCACCATAACCACTGTGCGATTGGTGGCAAGCCACTGTCAAATTTTTTTAAATATGTGACATCCTAAAATGATTTCATGTAATTGCATCTTGGGTTTCTACGTGCTCTTAGGAGTATGTATGTGAGCACATATGTGTGTGTGAGGACAGGTGTTAGCGTGTGGGGGGGTGTGAATGTGGATGTGTGAGAGGTGAGCGTGTGTGTATGTGTGTATGAAAATGTGAGTGTGTGTGTGCCTGAGTATGTAGTGTGTGAGTGTGGTGTTCAGCTGGAGAAGGACTAGGCTGTCTACATAATGAAGTGTCCTGACTGGGGTAACCCACCTCCTGGCAATGAGCCACTCTTGCCTAGATTTAGGGGGGCAGAGGCCCTCCAGGTATTTCCCTGCTTGTTGCCTGCAGACCCTCAGAGGAAGGGAGACTGTCCTCATCCAAGCGAGCATCTGGTTATAGCCCAGCATCCTGGTAACCATCACCGGGGACTGAGAGTACTTCTGGGAACAGCGGGAGCCAGCAGGCGGGGGCCGATCCTTCGTTGCTATATTTACAGGTCTGCATTTAGCACAGGACCTTGAGATGAAGGACTGAGCTCCAAGTTTTCAATGCATTCATTCCCCTAGCAACCTTGTATAAGGAATATTTTTATAGGAGCTAAGAGAGGTTAAGGAAGTTGCTCAAGGTCACACAGCTAGGACATTGAGAGCTAGAGCAGGACCCAGTCTTCTGGTTGTAAGGTTAAGGACTTTTCCTATACGATACAGGCAGCACCCCGTGCCCCCACCAAAGCACCGTGCCAGTCACTGAGAAAACAGGCAGGAGCGCCACATGCTACCTGATTTCGTAGGCGGTTCTCATGAATCGGCCCCTGTGCAGTCCTCTTGGACGAGAAGACCCAGGAGCAGAGGTGACATTTCACATAGTGACCGGCATGCAAAGGCACTGACCAAACAGAAGTGACTTCAGCTTGAGGGACCAGGGCAGGGTCTTGAGGTTGTGGTGAGAGTCCCTGGGAGGAGCAGGAATAGCCAGAGCATTGGGAGGTCTGAGGAGGGGGATTAGGATTGTGGCTACTGGCCAGCCAGAAGAGAAGCATTTTGATGTTTAAAGAATTCTTGCACATTCTGCCTGTGTGTCAGCCTTGCTCGAAAGGATTCCTGTGTTTTCACTCTTCTCAGAGAGAGAAGATGAGGAAATTCATCTGTCCCTTCCCTGTGCCTCCCGTTTGCATTATATACTGGGCTCATTAGTGCCAGGCACAATGCTAGTGACTGAAGATATGAGGATAATAAAACTCAGGGGCTCGTGAGAGCGCCTGACCTACTTTCCTGGAAGATACTTGCCCAAGAATCTGGCCCCAGTGCTAAGCTGTAGAGGTGCAGACTTGTGAGTACTGTCAAGAGGCAGTGTGCTGTGCAGGCCTGGGTCCTATATCACATGTCACTTCGTGGGATCCAGGGCAGACCCACGGTGCATGCTGGGCACTCAGGCCTCCTAAATGCAGGCCTCCCACTGTCTGCTATAGGCCTGGCAGTGGTAAGTAGATCTGTGAACGACCGTGGCTAAAGAGGCTTCACGTTACAGAGGGGAATAAACCCTGCCTCGAGCAGGACCCTCAGCAGCTCAGATCAGATGGTTGTTTGGAAGGCCCCAGACTTCTGCAGAAGGACCCTCCTTCTCTTCCCAGGTGGTTCTCAAACCATAGTGAACACAGAAACATTCTAGATTTATCTTAATATATAATGGAGATAAATGAAAACCCACCAACCAGGGATATCACACACACCAGTCTCTGTGGCCAGTGCTGTAGCCGCCACCCTGAGGGACAAAGGGCTCCAGGCTTATTTCACCTTTGGGCTCCTCTGCTCAGAACTCTGAGTCCTTGGACAAGGAGCTGGAATGACAACTCCACCAAGATAGTGTGTGGCGCACGCCTATAATCCCAGCCTTTTGGGAGGGTGAGATGGGTGGATTGCCTGAGTTCACAGGTTCAAGACCAGCATTGAGGCAGAGTGAGACACCCCCCACCTCGTCTCTAAAAATATCCGGGTATTGTAGCAGGAGCCTGTGGTCCCAGCTACTTGGGAGGCTGAGGCAAGAGAATCACTTGAGCCCAGGAATCTGATGTTGCTGTGAGCTATGATGTCACTGCACTGTACCAAGGGTGGCAAAGTAAGCTGTCTCCAAAAAATAAAAAGAAAAAAGACAGGCTCAGCACCTGTAGCTCGGCAGCTAGGGCTCCAGTCATATACGCGGGAGCTGGTGGGTTCTAATCCAGCCCAGGCCTGCCAAACAACAATGACAACTTCATCCAAAAAATAGCCAGGTGTTGCGGCGGGCACCTGTAATCTCAGCTACTTGGGAGGCTGAGGCAAGAGAATCTCTTAAGCATAAGAGTTGGAAGTTGCTGTGAGCTGTGACACCATGGCACTCTACCGAGGGCAACATAGTGAGACTCTGTCTCAATAAAAAGAAAAAAAAAGGCTTGGTGCCTGTGGCTCAGGCAGCTAAGTCACCAGTCACATACACCTGAGCTGGCGGGTTCAAATCCAGCCCAGGCCTACCAAACAACAGTGATGGCTGCAACCAAAAAAAAAAAAAAAAAAAAAAAAAGCCGAGCATTGTGGTGAGCACCTGTAGTCCCAGCTACTGGGGAGGTGGAGGCAGGAGAATTGCTTGAGCACAGGAGTTGGAAGTTGCTGTGAGCTGTGATGCCAGAGCACTCTACTCAGGGTGACAACTTGAGGCTCAGTCTCAAAAAAAAAAAAAAGAGAGAGGGTACACAGAGAGAGAAATTCTCCCTAAAAATTAAATCTGGGTGCTGCTTTCAAAAGAAGGGCAGAATACAAGCTGGACTAATGAGTAAGAACAAAAGTCACCACTGGTTTAGGAGGAAGGTGGAAGGTGCTGGGCAGAGCATGGACTCGGGAGCCAAGGAAACCCGGGCGAAGACCCAGCCCTGGCACAGCACATCTGACCTTGGAACTGTGGATATCCCCCACTTACAACCCCACTAGACTTACACTGTCTCTTAGGAAAAGTCCCACATTCTTTCAGGGCTTAGTATGATCTGTTCCCAGACTCAGGGGCTGGACCTGGACCATACCCCTCTCCACACAGATTTCCCCCCTCGTCTGTGTAGTTTGCCCTCCTCAGGCCTCCACCCACCTGGGTGCCTGGGTGCCTGTTCATATACGGATGTGACAAGAGGGAGTGGGAGGGAGAGAACAAGAGAGAGCCAGAGAGAGATTTGATTTGAAGGAATTGGCTCCCGTGGTCATGGGGGATGACAAGTCCTAACTCCATACAGCAGGCTGGCAGAGCAGAGGTTCAGGTAAGAGTTGAAGTCTCTGTCTTCATTGGAAAGTCGGCAGCAGGCTGGAAACTCAGGCAGAGTTTCTATCTTACAGTCTTGGGGCAGAATTTTTTTTTGAAAACTCAGCTCTTAAAGCCCTCCAACTCATTAGATGGAGACTACCTACAACACGGAGAGTAACCTGCCTTACATGAAGTCTACTGATCATAAATGTTAGTCACCCGTAAAAGATACCTTCACAGTAGCATCTAGACTAGGATTTGACCGGACAGCTGGGTCCACAGCTCAGCCAAGCTGACACATAAGAGTGACCTCCACACCGTCCCTGACTTCAAGGGTGGTCAGCACACCTTTTGCTCTCTGATCCTACTTAGCAGCTCTCCCAGGCCTGTGTACCTCTCCTTTGCAGAACTATGACACCTTGAAATGTTGGCCATTATACCCAAGTAGCTCTGTACCCTGGATTTCTGTATAAGTAAACTAAAAACAAACTCAGACTTTAAAAGAAAACAAAACTGAAGCTCTGAGGTGGCGCCTGTGGCTCATTGAGTAGGGCATCGGCCCCATATACCAAAGGTGGTGGGTTCAAACCCAGCCTCGGTAGAACTGCAAAAACAGAAAAATAGCCAGGCGTTGTGGTGGATGCCTGTAGTCCCAGCTACTCGGGAGGCTGAGGCAGGAGAATCACCTAAGCCCAAGACTTGGAGGTTGCTGTGAGCTGTGTGACACCACGGCACTCTACCGAGGGCAATAAGTAAGACTATGTCTATCCAAAAAAAAAAAAAAACTTAAGCTCGCCCAATCCCAGGCAGCTAACTAGGTATTCGTTATATTGTCTTTTTTTTTTTTTTTTTTTGAGACAGAGCCTCAAGCTGTCGCCCTGGGTAGAGTGATGTGGCGTCATAGCTCACAGCAACTTCAAACTCTTGGGCTTAAGTGATTCTCTTGCCTCAGCCTAGCAAGTAGCTGGGACTACAGGTGCCTGCCACAAAGCCTGGCTATTTTTTGGTTGTAATTGTCATTGTTGTTTGGTAGGCCTGGGCCCGGTTTGAACTTGCCAGCCCTGGTGTATGTTGCTGGCACCCTAGATGCTGAGCTACAGGCACTGAGCCCATTATATTGTCTTGAACTTCCCACAGGCTAGTCCAAATAAGGGTTTTTTGTTTGTTTTTTTTTAAAGACACAGTCTCAATCTGTTGCCCCAGACTAGAGTGTCCATGGCATCAGCCTAGCTCACAGCAATCTCACATTCCTGGGCTCAAGTGATCTTCCTGCCTCAGCTTCACAAGTAGCTGAGATGATAAGTACCTGCCACCACACTCAGATAATTTTTCTATTTTTAATAGAGATGGAATCTCACTTTGCTCAGTCTGGTCATGAATGCCTGAGCTCAAGTGTTCCTTCTTTTCAGGTGGAGTGGGGTGAACAGAATCTCAAGCTGTTGCCCTGTGTAGAGTGCTGTACCATCACAGCTCACAGCAACCTCGAACTCGTGGGCTCAAGAGATTCTCTTGCCTCAGCCTCCCAAGTAGCTGGGACTACAGGCACCCCCCACAATGCCTGGCTATATATTTTTTTGTTGTTGTTGCAATTGTCACTGTTGTTTTGTAGTTGGCCTGCACCAGGTTAGAACCCACCAGCCTCAGGGTATGAGGCCAGCGCTCGACCCACTGAGCTATAGGCGCCCTACCCACTGAGCTATGGGTGCAGCCCTCAAGTGTTCCTTCTGCCTTGGCCTCCCAGAGTGCTAGGATTACAGGCGTGAGCCACCACACTTGGCCCAGTTCCTCAAACTTTAAATCAAATAATTGTTTTGCCTTGATTCTGTATTCACCCTAGGAAAGCCTTCCCCTTGTACTTCTTTGGCAGAACACCAAGACACTTCTGTTTTAGAGTTTTGTGCAAATAAACTCTTTTTTCTTTTTGAGACAGAGCCTCAAGTTGTCGCCCTGGGTAGAGTGTCGTGGCATTACAG
Organism: Arctocebus calabarensis; assembly: GCA_963573935.1. NCBI lineage: Eukaryota > Metazoa > Chordata > Mammalia > Primates > Lorisidae > Arctocebus > Arctocebus calabarensis. The sequence goes on from CAUYON010081419.1 coordinate 10,499, forward strand.
CTCACAGCAACCTCCAATTCCTGGGTTCAAGCGAGTCTCCTGCCTCGGCCTCCCAAGTAGCTGGGACTACAGGCGCCTGGCACAACGCCCTGCTATTTGTTTTTGTTTTGGTTGCAGCCGTCAGTGTTGTTTGGCAGGCCCAGGGTGGATTTGAACCTGCCAGCTCAGGTGTACATGGCTGGCACCTTAGCCCTCTAAGCCACAGGCGCCAAGCCAAGATTTTTTCTTTTTAAGAGACAGAGTCATACTTTGTTGCCTTTGGTAGAGTGCCGTATCATCACAGCTCACAGCAACCTCCAACTCTTGGGCTTAGGTGATTCTTTTGCCTCAGCCTCCTGAGTAGCTGGGACTACAGGCACCTGCCACAACCCCGGGCTATTTTTGTTATTTTTGTTGCAGTTTGGCTGGGAAGGGGTTTAGACAGGACTACAGGCGCCCACCACAACACCTGGCTATATTGGGATTGTAGTTGCCATTGTTTGGTGGGCCTGGGCTGGATTCAAACCTGCCAGCTCTGGTGTATGTGGCTGGTGCCTTAGCCACTTGAGCTATAGGCGCCAAGCCTTAATATAAGATTTTAATCTTATTAAGATTAAAGACGATACGTGTGGGGTTTATGGGCACTCTGCTGTCCTTGCAATTTTCTTTTTTCTTTTCTTTTCTTTTTTTTTTTTTGAGACAGAGCCTCAAGCTGTCACCCTGGATAGAGTGCTGTGGCATCACGGCTCACAGCAGCCTCCAATTCCTGGGCTCAAGCGAGTCTCCTGCCTCTGCCTCCCAAGTAGCTGGGACTACAGGCGCCCACCACAACGCCAGGCCATTTTTTGGTTGCAGCTGTTATTGTTGTTTGGCGGGCCTGGGCTGGATTTGAACCCACTAGCTCAGGTGTACGTGGCTGGCGCTTTAGCCGTTGAGCCATAGGCATCGAGCCAATTCTTGCAATTTTTTATAGCTCTGAAACTGTTCCAACAAATTAAGCTTATTCTTTTTCTTCTAGCAGAGAAAAAGTTTATATTCTGCATAGTGCTAAGTGGGGAAACAGGAAGAATTTCTCAAAGCCTCGTACCCAAGAATTGGGGAGACAGGGTTTTTTTGTTTGTTTGTTTGAGACAGAGTCTCGCTAAGTTGCCCTGGATAGGGTGCCATAGTCACAGCTCACAGCAACCTACAACTCTTGGGTTTAAGTGATTCTCTTGCCTCAGCCTTGCAAGTAACTGGTACTACAGGTGCCCGCCACAACGCCCGGCTATTTTTTTGTTGCCGTTGTTTAGCTGGCCTGGGCCAGGTTCAAACCCGCCACCCTCGGTGCCAAACCACTGTGCTACCGGTGCCGAGCCAGGGTCAGACAGGGTTTTTAGACATCTTGGTGGACAGAAGGTTAGGCAATCAGGGTCTGCTAATTGGCTGGGTTTGGGGTGGAACCATCAGTCTTTGG
>CAUYON010081423.1:0-26184 GCA_963573935.1 Arctocebus calabarensis
ATATCTTTGTTTAATTTCTGTTTAGAGGATCTGTCCAGCTCTGTAAGAGGAGTGTTAAAGTCCCCTGTTATTATGGTATTATAGGCTATCGTATTGCTCAGACTGAGTAAGGTCTGTTTCAAGAATCTGGGAGCATTTAAATTGGGGTGTAAATATTCAGAATTGAAATGTCTTCTTGCTGTATTTTTCCCTTGACCAATATAAAGTGACCATCTTTGTCTTTTTTTACTTTAGTCGCTTTAAATCCACATGTATCTGAAAATAAGATTGCAACTCCTCTTTTCTTCTGAATTCCACTTGCCTGAAAAATTGTCCTCCAACCCTTAACTCAGAGTTTTAATTTGTCTTTTGAAGCTCAGTGTGTTTCCTGCAGACAGCAAATGGATGGCTTGTGTTTTTGAATCCAGTCAGCCAATCTACGGCTCTTCAGTGGGGAATTAAAGCCATTAACATTTATTAAGATACTTGATAAGTATGGTAGTGTTCTATTCATCTTGTTTTGTGAGAGTCCATTGCTTAGTTTTATCTTTTGCATCAGTGTGGAAGTTAGGCTCTGTCCTTCAATTTCTGAGATCTTATTTTGTTCTTGATCCATTGTGCTGGTCAGTTTGTAGAACAGGTTGGAGTATTTCCTGTAGAGCTGGTCTTGTTGTGGGGCATTTCCTCAATGATTGTATATCAGTAAATGATTTGATTTCTCCATCAATTTTAAAACTTAGCTTTGCAGGATATAGAATTCTGGGCTGGAGATTGTTCTGTTTAAGTAGATTAAAGGTAGATGACCATTGTCTTCTTTCTTGGAAAGTTTCATTAGAGAAGTCTGCAGTCACCCTGATAGGTTTGCCCCTGTAGGTCAACTGGCGCTTACTGCTGGCAGCTTGAAGAATCTTTTCTTTTGCCTTGACTTTGGACAGGTTCATCACAATGTCTTGGGGAAGCTCAGTTAGAGTAGAAGTGACCTGGGGTCCAATATCCCTCTAAAAGGAGAATGTCAGAATCTTTGGTAATATTTGGGAAATTTTCATTTATAATATTCTCTAGTATGGCTTCCATTCCCCTGGGGCATTCTTCTTCCCCTTCTGGGATACCTATAAATCATATGTTTGAACACTTCATAGAGTCCCATAATTCTGTCAGCCAACGTTCTGCTTTCTCTCTATTCTTTTCTGCCTCTTTAACTATCTGAGTTATCTCAAGAACTTTGCCCTCTACCTCTGAGATTCTTTCTTCTGCATGGCCTAATCTGTTGTTCATACTTTCTATTGCATCTTTAAGTTCCCTAATTGACTGCTTCAATTCCCTCAGCTCTGCTATATCCTTTTTATATTCTTCATAGTGTTCATCTCTTAATTGATTCTGTTTTGGGATTTCCTTTTGGTTATTTTCCACTTTATCAGCAGTTTCTTTCATTGTTTCTTTCATTTCCTTGATTGTTTTCATCATCTGTATTCTAAATTCCCTTTCTGTCATTTCTAACATTTCCTTATAGGTGGAATCCTCTGCAGTAGCTATCTCACAGTCCCTTAGAGGGGTTTTGGTCTGGACTGGTTTTTCATGATGCCAGAAGTTTTTTGCTGATTATTCCTCATGAGTGATTTCTTTTATCTGTTTCCTTGCCCTAATTTTGCTTTGACTTCCTCCTGCTCTTTAAGTTGCCATGCCCCTGGACTAGGGTTTTGATGAGTCCTTTTGGTACAGGACCAGAAAGATGAGAAGATTGAAGAGCAATAAGGGAAAGAAGAAAGAAAGAATAAAAAGAATAAAAGAAAGGAAAAGAAAAGAAAAGGAGAAAGGAGAGGGGGTGGGTAGAAGCAACTATTGGCAAAAAGAAGAGAGGCACAGAAAGAGAGGGACAGAAGCAATATAGGTGTACAGTAGGGTACTTTGACCTAACCTTAAGAATCCCAAACCTCTGGAGGTGCCAGGTTGGGTGGTTAGGTCAGTAGCTTTTTGCCAGCCTGTTTGGAAACAGTACCCTACCTCCACCAAGTAGAGAAGAAAGACAAAAATGCAATAAATCAAACCAAAACAAGCAAACCAAAAACTTTACAGGATAAAATTGGGGGAAAAACCAAATAATAGGTGTAGAAACACTAGCAAAAATGAAGTTCTAATTGTTGAAAAAGGCAACAATGGAAAATTATATTTAATCTAGAAAAATGAATAAATAAAAGAAAGAAAAGAAAAATCTTTAAGGAAAATGTTGAAATTAAAAACAAACAAAAAAACCCAAGACAAAACAACACAAAACAAAAGAAAACCAAAAACAAAGCAGTATATGTATCTTGCTGAATATTTGCTGGGCAACAGGTGATCTTCTGGGGTATGATATGTTAATCACGATGCTGATATGACTCTACAAAATGGAGATTGGAGGCCTTTAATGATTTCTCAAATCCCGCAGGGTGGAGATCCTAAATCCTCCTCCGTCCACTTAGAAGGCACGTTAAATAACTTGGCCTAAGCAGAAGCTTCCCCCCAGAAAGCGCTTGTTGCTGGGACCACTCCTGAAATGGCTATCCAGTATGCCAAAACAGGTCTTACCCTATGCCCCTGAGGGCTAAGGCTGCAAGGTGTTTCAGTCCCCACCTTTAGGCTGCTCAGTCACTAGATTACTCACTCCCACCTGATGCTTGTTCTGTGACCCTGAGGGTGGAGCTTGCCGGGGCAGTTCTCCCACAATGGCTCCACACAGCCCATAACCAAACACTGGTATCTCCGTCTGGCTCTGTGGCTCAGTCTGGGACCCCAGACAACACTCAAAGACCTCCGCACTCTTGCCCAAGTTCTCCCAAGGTAGTTCAACTGAGTGCCAACTCCAAAAAAACCCAAACAGCTCACAGATAAGGCCTTTCCAGTTTGCAATCTCACTGCTGCTGTACCTATAGCTGCTGGCAGGATTAGACTGAATGAACACACGCAAACACTTGCCAGTTCTCCACTGCTTTTAGCTTCCTCATGGGGTCCAGAAGTCTCATGCTGTCTCCCTGTGTCCCCAAAGGGATGTTTCTGGGCTGATCCCACCAGCCAGAGATGCCTAAAGTCTTCTCCCCCAGTCTTACTGTGCCCAGTATCAAGGAAGCTGTTACTCAGCTGCCATCTTTATCTATAGGGTCGAAAGAGCCAACATTTTATGCAAGAGAACCTGAGCACTACCTGAGACAATGATTTAAAATAGGGGATAGAACTTTAAATTGGACTGGACTTGGTTTTAGTTTCATTTTTCTAAGCAGTGATGGGTGAGCAAGGGAAGAAGACCAGCTCAGCTACACAGTGAAGAGACTATGAGTTATCTGCATATGTAAATTATAGTGCCTGAATTACAATATGTTAACAGACATTGTGAATCTCCCGGAGTGAAAGGCTTCATGTGTAGCATTTCTACACTTATTTCAACACAGAATCCTACTTTTTTTTTCCTCCAAGAATAACCAAGCTAACTATGTTGCACACTTGTTATCTGCCAGAGACTATATTCCCACTGTAGCAGAGGAGATTTGCAGCAAAGCTAATGAAGCTTAAGTTTCAGGGGTTCTTCCTTGCACAAACCTCTTCCATGGCCCCTTATCTACTTTTATACTTATAATTTTATTTTTCCACCACACATTGCCACACCGCAACCCACATGAAATGGAAGCCTCATAATAGAGCCTGCCTGGCAAAGAAAAATCACAGGGAGAAAAGAACTGCATTTGCCACTTGCAGTTTAGAGATCAGGAAACTCTGATCTCTAGGGAGATTGAATATTGAATTTGAAGTCATACCTTTAGTGAGCTCCATGGGTTGGGATTTGAGCCCTGGCCATCTGACTCTACACCCTTACACCATTAATCACTAGGCTACACTGCCTCTCTCCAGCTTGAGGTACTACTAGGTCATTAAATATAAAATGTCCAATTTAGAATCAAACATTTAGCTTATTATATCTGAAACAAGAAGCAGTACAATTAATCAAAGTATGTACTTAAACTATCCATACAGTTTTTTGATCTTAATGGTATCTTATTTATGTCAGCAACAAAGAATCTTAGAGAACAAGTAGCAAAGAAATTGCCAAAGGCATTTTCACAGATTGTTGGGAACTAAATATTTTTCCTTGTGAGAAGTGGTCCAAAGTCTGGAAGAAGTGGTATCTAGCTGCTGCAAGGTCTGGTGAATACAGTGGATGACAGAGAGTTTCCAAGTCCGGCCTCTGTAGTTTGAGCAATGCTATATGTGTGACAGCGTTGTTTTGCAAGAGGATTGGCCTGTCTCTCTTGACCAATGTCAATTGCTTAATTTGCAGGTATCCTTATCATGGCATCTAACTGGATGCAGTGGACATCTGCTGTAATAAATTCACCAGGTTCCATGAAGCTGTAGTGGATAACATGAGTGCTGCACCACCAGACACACACTATTAGTTTTTGTTTAATGACTATTGTGTTGTGGATTGTGTTTCAGCACTTTGTCTTTATTCGACCATTGTGCTGAATGCTTGCAACTGTCAAAAATAATCCATTTTTTTATCACATGTAATGACACGGTGTATAAATGGTTCACCTTTATTTCCTTAGTAAGCTAGTTTTAGAATCCATTAAGTAGAATAAGTAATAGGTCTTGAGAGGGAAATGTGAATCTGCCTAAATACACTCATGAGTTTAAAAATAAAGTGAAATCAGTCCTGTGCCAGATGGGAAACTCAGCCCAGGCTGCCAGCTTTCACTTTACACTTACCTCTAGACCAGTGGTTCTCAACCTTCCTAATGCTGCAATGTATTTTCATTGTTAAAAAGGGTTGTGAATCACAGGTTGAGAACTGCTGCTCTAGACAGACCAGAGGTGGAAATTCATGAAACCCTGAATCATGCTGAGTAATGGAAATAAATCTTGTGTGGTTCTTAAGAATTTGAAGGTAGCTTACATCTCAATGTAGAGAGAAAAGTGGTGATGGTGGAGGGTAGGGCCAGGGCCAGGCAACTGGTATAGTATTGAAGTAGAGAGTGTGTCATGGTTTGAATGTGTCCTTCAAAAAGCATGTTTTGAAATGTACCCCTAATGCAATAGTGTCAGTAGGTAGGGAATTTAGGGTTATGAAGGAGCCACCTTATAGCCTTATAATTCACAAGGTGGCTATCTCACATGCACTCTCTTGCCATTTTGCCTTTGCCCTTGGGATGGCATAGAAAGGAGGTGGTCCCCTGATCTTGAACTTATCAGGCTGAACAACCATGAGCCAATAAAAGTCTGTTCATTACAAATTAACCAATCTAGGCTCAGCACCTGTGGCTCAACGGGCTAAGGTGCCAGCCACATACACCTGAGCTGGCAGGTTCGAATCCAGCCCGGGCCCACCAAACAACAATGATGGCTGCAACCAAAAAATGGCCAGGCGTTATGGTGGGTGCCTGTAGTCCCAGCTACTGGGGAGGCGGAGGCAGGAGACTCACTTGAGCCCAGGAACTGGAGGTTGCTGTGAGCTGTGATGCCACAGCACTCTATCCAGGGTGACAGCTTGAGGCTCTGTCTCAAAAAAAACCAAATTAACCAATCTAAAGTATTCTGTTATAGCAGCATTAAGTGGACTTAGAGTGCTAATGACATATTCTTTTTTTTTTCCCTCATTTTCCTGTGAGATCCCCAAAGTTGGATCCTTTGACCACAAACTGATGAGTTACTTTCACAGACAACCAAACATGGGCCACAGGAGTAGAGGACTGGGAAGAGAGAAACAGAGGAGGAAAGCCAATATAAGGCTGCCTTGTCAAGCTGATCACCATGGTGGGCAACTGAGACTCAAATGACTAGGGACTTCTGAGGAGCTATGTAGAATGCCCTTCAGAATTACCTACCCATGGGATAGCTGGGAAAATATTTATCCTGTAGGTCCTATGCTTCATTGATCAAGGGTTCCTCATGGAGATTAATTCTTCTGCACCCTTGGTTTGCCCATATATCATAATGGTGAGAGGTTCTCACAAGTGTGCCAGGCAATGGTGGTAGAGAGGCTCTGAAGGGGAAACCAAGAGATATCCAAAGTGCAGTTGAGACAATGTGCTGTTGGGTTATAGCTGTATGGAGGTGGTGGCTTTAGTAATGGCTGAAGTTAAAAAGATGACCCAAAAGATGGCAATAATGATTATAATGATAATCATTGTAAATGGACTCAACTAATCAGGTTAGAGAAATGTTATTGAAACTTCAAAAAGTGCATACTAAAAATATTAACTTCTCTAAATACCCACACATACTCTTTTCCTTCCTGGCTTCCTGAGGATCACCTGTTGTCATGAATGACACAAAAACTATCCAGACCAGAAAGTTCATGACCAACTGACTACTTCAGAGGAAATGAATGGTTATCAATTACCTTTATCCCAGGAAGGCAACAGTACCAAAAAAAAAAAAAGTTAGGGAAAAACTAGCCAAAATGTACAAGACCACATGTAGCAGCCCATATAGCCTATGGATAGGAGTGAGAATTATAAGAAACACATGTATAGCTCAATAATGGAACACCTTGATGAAAAGGGCATGAGGAGGAATTTAGCTCTCAACAAGCAAGAGAGAGCTCATGAGATGAGAGCATTGGTGAATTGGAAGTCTCTACACCTGTGGTATTGAGAGGCACGAGATCAGCCTTATATTAGGCTGGAGGAGTAGGCAGTCGGGGGTGTACATACATTCTATCATGGACCTGCTTACTCTCACCCTGTCTCCTTGCCTGCTTGCAGAACTCCAGCACAATATCTCTCTGCTGAAGCTTAGTAAGCTCTATCCTTCTAAAAAGACTGCTCTACTCCCTCAGAGACTGTGTATCTCTCTCCTTTCTGGTTAAGTAAATATCCCTAAGAGCAATTGTTCCTGAGCAAGGTAGCATAGCGGTCCAAGTCCAGAGCCAGATAAGCCAGAGCCAGAGACCAACCAGTCCCAGACCCTGACCAGTGGCAATGACAAATGCATAGTCGGCAGGATAGAGAACAAGCCACTGAGATCTAGTAGATGCAGGCTGAAGGGAGAATAAACTAAGAACAAACAAAAGAGGAGAAAAATTGGGAAAATAAATATATAAGAGAAAAAAAAAAACAGCCAACAAGACAGCCAGCAACAGGCCTTTTCTTCAGTTTCTTTTCTATGCTTTGTCTTTCTAAATTCTAACTACCTCTTCTGTGGGAAAAAAGCCAAAAAGCCTTTAGCCTCTTCTGTGAAGTAGCTGGGGAAAAAAGTGGATAAAAGCTTTTAAAGAGGAAAGAGGAAAGATAGAACTAGGAGATAAAAAACCTTTAGTAAACAAGCCTTCGGCAAAATAGCAACAAGAAAAGAAGTTTGGGAGTGGGTTGCAAGAGTTTATTAATTTAGGAAAGAGAGCTTCTAACTGTATATCTTTGGCCATTGGCAGTAGGAAGTAATTTTTGAGAGATCAACACCCCACTCCCTTTCTGGCAGATAACAGTTCTGTTTGAAAGAAAATAATTGAGGTAGATTAAGGGTGCTGGTGAATTAACAACAGGGGAAGTGGAAGTGAGGTTTTATTAAAAAACTGACTCCAGAGTAAAAAGAACAGCCAAAGAGAGCTCCTTTCCCTGTAAGGTAGCCAAAGGTTTTAAGAAGAATTGAAAGGGAAAGATTGTAAAAAGTAAAAGGCCAAAAGAAAAAACCAGTAGAGAAAAATCATGGCAAATGAGATACAGCACTTGAAATATCAGATGGACCAGCTTAAAGACCAGATTAAAAGATCATGGTAGCGGATATAAGACAGTTGACAGATCAGATGAATAATCTTATAGTTGAAGCTGGTAAATGCTATATTGACATGACAATTCAAATTGGGCAGCTGGAAGATCAGAGGGTAAATCCCCCAGTTAACATCAGAGGGCATAAATGTGGGAAGCTAGGCTTTTAAAAGGGAAAAGAATGCGAATGCTAAAGAAAAAGAACAAGAGCACATATAAACCTCTAGGTGTATGTCCCAAGTGTAAAAAAGGCTTTCATTGGGCAAATGAATACCATTCTCAATTTGATAAAGATGGAACATCTTTATTGTAGGGAAATTATCAGTTGGGCCAGAATCAGGACCCACTGGTAAATGAAGTTAAAACAACATACTTTCTTTAATATTTTCATTTCAAACTATTATCAGAAAAACAGTATAATTCAATTCTATCTCATGGGAGCACTCTGCCAACTTGGTTAGAAGCATATTCTATCCCATTTCAAATGATTATTGGAAAAACAGTATAATTCAATTCTATCCCATGGGAGCACTCTGCCAGCTTGGTTAGAAGCAATTTCCTCAGCATAAAACTGAGGAAATTAGACCAATGGATGACAATGGAGAATAATTAGATTAAATGTTTGTGGAATATTTGGTTATCCTGTGTAGTGAAGGTGTAACCCACCTCTCATCAGCATCTGCGTACTATAACCGGGTCCAGCTAAAGAGCCTAGACATGGCCTAAGGGGGAAAGGGACACTCGGAAGTAAGTGACCCTTTGGGAAGATTATGAGAGAAAGGACAAACATAGGGAAGAGTAACTAAGTTAAACCACCTTTGTGTTTGGGAGCTCCATTTTAAAAAGTGTCTGGAATCAATTAGCAAAAATTCCGCTGGAAAAGCAGCTTGAAAGCAGGACCGTTAGTCCGCGAGTAACAGTCTTTGGGAAGAACTGTGAAGTGCAGATTTGGTAGGATCTCGAGTAGCAAAACCTTTGGAGGAGCGAGAGAAAAATCCTTACTTGCAAAGATTGCAAGGAAAGCTTTATCTTTTGTTCCTCCATCCCATATCAAAGGAAAGTTTGTACGGTTAAAGAGATGGTAAATTCTCTCAGCTAAGATTTTCTCAGTTTGTTTTCTTAGTTCAAAAGGACCTTTAAGGGAATTAAAATTACAATCATCATTTTTCCCTAGTGGCAGCTAAAATTTAAATCTGTATTTGGCTTCATCATTTAAAGAGCCTGTACCTAGAATTCTGAACTTTGACAATTACTATATTATTTTGCCTAGCAAGAAAAGGGCTAGACAACAGGCAGAACTGCCCTCACCACATTAAAAATTATTTTGTTTGTGTATAAAAAAGGAGGGAAATGTAGCAGCCCATATAATCAATGGCTAGGAGTGAGTTATAAGAAACACCTGTATAGCTCAATAATGGAACGCATTGGTGAAAAGGGCATGGGGAGGAATTTAGCTCACAACAAGCATGAGAGAGCTTGCAAGATGAGAGCATTGGTGAATTGGCAGTCTCTATAACTATGGTGTTGAGAGGCATGAGATGCGCCTTATATTAGGCTGGAGAAGTAGGTAGTCAGGTGAGTATGTATCACAGATCCACTTACTCTGACTCTTGTTTCCTCTCCTGCTTGCGGTATGCCAACATGGTGTCTCTCTGCTGAAGCTTACTAAGCCCTATGAAAGACCTTTATTACTAAGATCTATCCTTCTAAGAAGACTGCTTTACTCCCTCCAAGACTATCTCTCTCTCCTTTCTGCTAATGTAAATAGCCCTCAAGCACCTAAGAGCAATTGTTCCTAAGTAAGGTAGCATAGTGGTCTGCAGCCAGAACCTAGATAAGCCAGGGCTGGAGATCAACCAGTCCTGGATCCTGACCAGTGGCAATGACAACTACACCCAAGGTCATCCTTGTATTTGGGTTCAGATCCCACTTTGGTGGCAAGATAACTGGCTTTGGCATGATTTATAATTCCTTTGATTATGGAAAGAAAAATGAAGCCAAACATAGACTTATAAAGCATAGCCTGTATGAGAAGAAAAAAGACATCAAGAAAGCAGTGAAAGGAACACAGGAACAGAACAAAGGTCAGTGGGACTGCAACCAATGTTGTTGGTCAAAAAGATGCAATGTCTAGCAGTGAGCTGGAGATTGGATGACAGTCAAAGGAGTAAAGACTTTACAATTATATCTGCAGCCATTGTGCGGATTTTTCACAAGAGGATTAATAACTCTTCATGTTAAATACAAACACATACATATATATTGAGCACCTTTTTTGAGACTGGTCTAGGTTATCCTCCTCTCAATAACTGATATAAACAAATTAAGGAGAAAATCATGTGGAAATTTTTAAAATACTTAAAACTGAATGAAAAGGCTGGTCAAGAGAAAAAGGAAGATGTGAATAAACAATATACTGAGCAAAAAAGGAAAATAACTACACAAAGACAGTTTTTTTTAATTATGAAAAAATACCATGAACTACTACAACTTAGTAAATTTGAAAAATTGGATGACACAGGAACAAATTTTAGAAAAATAAAATTTCAAAATCTCCCAAGATGAAAGAACTTGAATAGACTTAATTAGAACTAAGGAAATCTAAGAAGTTATTTTAAAAAATAAACACCTTCTAAAATTGGCTGAGTTTAGACTATTTTATAGGCAAGGACCACAAGAAACCCATAAGAATCAATTAGTGAGAAAACTACTTAATCCAATGTATAAATGCTAATGTAGTTTTCATACTATACCTGATGAGAAGAAAATTTCACAAGGGCAATTTCACATGTAAACATAGACACAAAAGTCTTAAAAAATAAACTGAACCCACCATGCTATAAATAATGAGAATAATAACACATCATGAACAAGCAGAGTTAATACCAGGAAAGCGAGATCTAAAGGAGGAAAGTCATATGCTAACTCAACAGCTGTAAAGAATTTGATAAGTTTTAACAACTATATATAACAAACTAAGAAATAGTTAAATATAGAAATAGTTTTATATAATAGTTCTTATATGAAACTAAGAATGGACAGGATTTCCCCCACTTTGATGAAGTTATCTTTCAAAAATCTATAGCAAGAATCATATTAATGGACACACTTTAGAAGCATTCCCTTTACATTAAGTATTCAAGAAGAATACATTCTTACCTTCAAGAAAGATACCTACAAGAACACCATAGGTCTTGGGCAATAAAAGACAGCTCAAAAATAAATAAAAAGTAAATATGAAATTAACATGAGTCTGTAGTAGCTCTTTATGGCAATTAGAAAATAAGCTATCATTTATAGCAGCAACAAAAACATTAATAAACCCACCTACATAAATCAATAAATACAGGGTGACCATAAAGTTCATGTGCAATTGCCTGACTAAATAGAGGCATATACCATGTTCTCATGCATAAGTGAGAAGGAAATAATTTATTCTAAATATAGCAACATGAAGAAATTTTAAAACTTAATATTGAGTGAAATAAATAAATTTATACAATATGTAAAATTTATAAACAAACACAAAAAATAATTTTTTTTTTTTTGTAGAGACAGAGTCTCACTTTATCACCCTCAGTAGAGTGCCGTGGCATTACACAGCTCACAGCAACCTCCAACTCCTGGGCTGAGGCGATTCTCTTGCCTCAGCCTCCCGAAAAACAATGTTTTTTTAGGGCATATATGTACACATTCAGGTATGAACTCTGGTTCTTGATTGATCTATCTCATTTTAAGTACAAACATTAAAGACCCAGAGAGGCTTGTTACTGCTGCATAAATGCCTTAAATGGTAACTATGCTGGTCCTGAAAGACTTAATCTCTTTAAATACCTAGCTTAGTTTACCTAGAGTTGAAAGAGATGATGCTGGCACATTCACTAGGTTCGAATGGATAATAAAAATCCTCCAAATGCATTTACAGTGTAATATCATACCTCTTCTTGAATTTATTGATGCAATATCACTTGATGGCTAATGGACACTGGGCACTCTGAGGCTCAGTCTTCCTCTTGAGACAGTGAACCACTCAGTAATTTGATTACCAGTATTGGGACTCAGCCATGAGAAGGAATCTGATTTCATTTCTGGGGTGGAAGGAAGCAAAGCAACAGATAGCAATTCAAGTTTAGTTTTGCTTTCAAAGTAGGAATTTAGATGAGATACTCAGCTCACCTGGCAGATCTCATTCATCTCTTCATGTGTAACCACCTTGTGATTAACAATTTCCTTGCTATGCCCAAACACACAATTAGAATTTTCACAGTGCTCTGTGGGGCTCTCTGCTCTCCTAGAGTCCTATGTTACCACCTTTGCACAAAATTAGAATCACTGATTTCCAGTTCTCTACCAATTCCCTTTAGAAAGATGAGTCATGAAGAAATCATTTTGATCTTGCACTCCGTCTTTGAGCTTAGAAGTGCTTTGAGATTAGCACCTGGTGCTTGATGGAAGCTCTCTGCCCCACATTCTGAGTCTGTTCCTCACTCTTCCTCATGGTATACTTACAGTGCATGACAGAGGCTGAGGATATTCCCAAATAGTTAATACAACACCAGCAAGTGCCAGCATCCATTAACAGCTGTAAGACATGACAAGAAGCATTTCACTCCCCAACTTCATCTTTCTAGGTATCACTTATTACAACCTCTCATTTTTGAGACCAAGCAAATCTGATAACGAAACAGTGATGTTATTTAAGTGATATAATCATCTTATATGAGAAGAAAAAAATGGTTATATTCTTACTATTCTGTTATCTACAACTATATTTATTCAATATATCGTTTTCAATTCTCTTTATTGAAACCAATTTTAGCATTCCTCTGAGCAGAGTCTGAGCTAAATCTAGGATTGGCTATTAGGAAAAGGGCTTTTAAGAACTTATCTCATTCACTATCTGATGCCCAAGGAAAGAAAGATATTATTCTAATAAGATGAAAATACCACTGTTTTATAATATATGGATTTGGATCTCTTTATTCTTTATGAAAATTTAAATACAGTTGATGCCATAGAGATGCTTAGCAGTTTTTGAGATGATTCTCCACCTTATACCCATGGTATTTGGTGGGAAATGTTGTCAATTTTTAAGACAAAGGCAATTCTCAACTTATTACAACATAGCTTTAGATTACTTGGCCACATGTCCCCTCAGTATGTGACCCCTGTGGGAAGAGCACGTATCACTGGGTAGCCCCACATTCTGATGTTGGGCTATTGCATTTTGCTGTGGTTTTCTCCAGGCTCAGCAGCATCAGTATCACCTGGAAACTTGTTAAAAACACAAATTCTCAGGTCTACATCAGACTTGCTGAATCAGAACTCTGGTGCTGAGATTCAGCAATCTCTATTTTATAAACACTCCAGGTAAGCCCCTTGACCACCCTGGGCTAATCATACCCTTACATGGACGTATTAAATGAACCTGATCTCATGATGTTGAAATATTTCATTTTGTTATAAGAGCCCTATTTCCCTAGGACTCACAGGGCAAGTGCAGACCCTGAAATTACAGGTTTCTTCAGAAGAAAATGGACAGTCCCATTTCAAGAATGCTAAGAAGAGGCAGATTGTGGAATAGGTAATAGGGATTTAGGAAGATGCCTTAGTTTTCAGGTGCATGGGGATTATTTTCTTCTTTCTGGACCTGGTGATTATTTAGGTCTTAGGCGTGGAGGGAAAGACCTGTTCCTGCTTAGGACAGGAAGAGTAGAGTCCCCCTTCCCAGGGACTGGCATATGGTGGGGGAGCATGACCAGTGGAGTATCTGCTGGAGGGCGGAGGCTCTTGAAGGAGACTGTCTACCTCAAGCAGAGGGATCTCCCGAGGCCACTGGCAGCAGAAGGGGCAGCATGCAGGTCTGGTAAGGAAGGAGAATGTGAAACAAAGCCAAGAAAAGTAGAGAGGCTAAGGCAGAGTAGTGGCTGCAAGCACTGTAGTATTATCCCCACAGGCTGGTGAAACCTAGATACGCCAATGTTTCTCACTCCAGTGCTTTACCACAAACTCCTTCACTCTCCGTGTGCTGCTCTTCGAGTCTGAACTTGATTGCCTGTAGCATCCCCGTCAACTACTATGCATCTTTGACTTTTCTTTGAAAGTTAAAATGGCATGTTTAAGGGTTTTTTTAAGCAAAAACAATGTTTTCCTTTTCCATATCTTCAAATGAGGACTTTATGAAATTTTCTAGAGAATCCTAGGAAGTTTAGAAAACAAACAGCATACAGACAACATAGCCTCTACTACCAGCTCGGTCACTTGCTTTATATTCTAACTTCTTAATCTCTCCTTCTCTTTCTGGTCCCCACAGACCACACTTAGACCCTTCTTATGGGTTTCATATCCAGATTAAGATCTTATGTGAGACCTTCTCTTACTCATTGCCACTGAGTCTAGTCATTTGTCACTTCAGCATTCCTTCTGGGGATATCCAGATTCTACAGGGAGGATTTGCCACTTAGGTACCAGGAAGAATTCCAAACCAAATCACAGGGAATAACTTGTGGTCGTCTCAAATATTTTTATAGAAAAAAATTTTATAATTTAACATTCTTTAAGTAACTAGAAGTGATTACATTGGTTTATGTATCTTTTGAGTTGACCTATGTAAAATTTGGACAACTTTATGAATTTCTGCAGGGAGTAGAGATTGTGTCATCAAAAGAGATTAGGGGCACCCGTACTGGATTATCAGCAGAGAGAGCTGGCTTCGTTCATTTGGGCAAGTTACTTAACTTATAGAAGTCCCAGTTTCTTCATCCATGAAATAAAGGCTTTGAACTCTGATCTTTAATATATTTTAAAATCTTGAACGTTGAGTCCAAAGACAAATATTTTTTTGATGCTATATAGTTCTATTTGATGTGTTCTTTTGCCTCACTTTACATGGTCTAGGTCAATTTCTCTGTATAGATGCAATAAATGTTACTGGATGATCGTGTTTCCAAAACTGTGTCCTGGCATTGATTTCTCAAAGTACCCACACCTGACTTTGCATGATTCCAGTCTTTCAGCAATGAACTTGTGGAACAAGCAGTACTCTTGCTGCTGAAGGATGAGGCTGGACCTCATCCTGAAATCAAATAGACTCATCTAAATAGCCTACTCCTATTGGCAAACCAGCCTGACTCTATATTTCCCAAACTGAGCTAAAAAGCCATTTGACATCTTTCTCCATCTTGAGATGCTGAAACCAAGTATGTGTGGGTAAATGAGAAGATCAAACAAATGATGGAATGACAACTTTAATGAAAATTTGCTTTAAATAATTGCTTATTTTTGTGCCAAATATTCTGTCAGGTAGTTTGATCATATTTTTAA
Organism: Arctocebus calabarensis; assembly: GCA_963573935.1. Taxonomy (NCBI): domain Eukaryota; kingdom Metazoa; phylum Chordata; class Mammalia; order Primates; family Lorisidae; genus Arctocebus; species Arctocebus calabarensis. The sequence goes on from CAUYON010081423.1 coordinate 15,036, forward strand.
AATTATCTCACAAGCCAGTGAAATATTATTATTATTCCCATTTTATAGATGAAGGCATAGTGAAATAAGAGAAATGTGGTGGCTTGCCAAAGGTCATACACCTAGTAAATATAAGAGTCAATTAGAACTCATGTCTGCTTGAATGCTCTTTCCACTACATCACTGTGCCTCTCACATTTTCAATACTGAGTAATAAACATTTAATATTAAAACACAGAAGCATAATAGCAAAGGCATTTGAGCAAAAAGAACATTGTTCCATATAAAAATGGCCCTTCTCCTCAGTACACCTAGCTGTGGTCCACATAGTTGCCAAAGATGACTTGGCAATCTCTAATTTCAACTCTTCTCTCTCCAGCTTAAGTTTCTTACTGGCAGAATAGCAGGATCTAGGAATAGAATCATCTTGGTTGGGTGAATTTAAGCTGTTCCTCTGTGATGGTCACTATTTAACACTACCACAACGAAAGGACCCTTCTTGAGTTGCTAGACAATTGTTTACCCTAAATCCTAATGAAAAAACATGTTTTGGTGAACTATGAGTACTTTCATTCTTTAAAGATTCTGATACAAAGAATATAGCCAAGGCCGAGCTTGGTGGCTCATGCTTATAATCCTCCCTAGCACTTTGGGTGGTCAAAACAGGAGGATTGCTTGAGGTCAGGAGTTTGAGACCAGCCCATCTGAGAAAGAGCAAGACTCTGTCTCTATAAAACAAAACAAAACAAAACAGAAAAATTAGCTAGGTGTGGTGGTACATACCTGTAGTCCCAGCTACGTGGGAGGCTGAAGCAGAAGGATTGCCTAAGCCCAGGAGTTTGAGGTTGTAGCAAGCTACAATGATGCCACTCCACTCTAGCTGGATCTCAGGAAAAAAAAAAAAAAAAGAAAGAAAGAGAAAGAAGAAAAGAAGAATATAGTCATGTAAAAGCTTTTGTTGACTGTTGAATTTCCTGGCTATTTTATGATGATGATTGCTACCAGATACCTTAGTTAGACTATGGATAAGATTTGCACAGGCAAGAGTCTAGATCAAAGAGATAATGGCAGCCAGACATTGTGGCGGGTGCCTATAGACCCAGCTACTTGGGAGGCTGAGGCAAGAGACTCGCCTAAACCTAGGAGTTGGAGGTTGCTGTAAGCTGTGACGCCACAGCACTCTACTGAGGGTGATAAAGTGAGTCTCTGTCTTAAAAAAAAAAATGGCCCCATGTTTGCCAAATTCAGAATCATCTAGATAATAGGGATAAGGAGAGAGGCCAGAAAGTTTTAAAACTACCAATGGTTAAGAGTTGGAAAACAATTAAGGGCGAAGAAGCCAGCAGAGATAGGACAGGGCAGACAGCGGGCAAGCAGGAGTGGGATTAGGGTGAGCATGTGCACAAGTGGCCCAGAGGGGCAGAAATGTCAATTCTGATATGAGGACAAATGACAACCTAGTACTTGATTGGGGGTGGGGGAATGGGGGAACGGAGAGAAGGAAGGAGGGAGATGGGGGGGGGTGTCACGGGCTTGGCACACCTGTTGGGAGAGGAACACATTTATAAGAAAGACTTTGCCTGACAAATGCGATTAGTATAAACTGGATCTATGTACCTTCAATGAATCCCCAACAATAAGAAAAAAAAGAAATGTAGATAGATTTTCCTAAGGGAGCAACTCAGTAACATTGAATAAAAATTTTATAAGGCTGAGAATATATTTGAAATATCTACATTGGCAATTTCCAATAATAAAATTTTCAGATATCTTTGAGTCTCAATGCCCTTTTAGGGTCTGAGAACAGGTACCACATAGGTATATGAGGCCAGTTAGATGTAAGCATAAAAATATGGTTAAATCCTATTGTGATATATCTATAATTTCAATTATTGTTTCATATTATATACCTCATACATAAGAAAGATAATGTACATTTGCTCTTTGCCATGGTTAGAAAAGTTTATCAGGTAGGGTGCTGATCATCCTACATGATATGAATATTGCAATGAACTTCTTTTTCCTACTATGCTTCTTGCGTTACTGCCTTTGCATTCATTCCAGTCCTCCTTTATTCATTTACCAAGCACTTATCTCCAGCACTTACTATGTGCCAGGAAATCTGCAGGATGCTAGAGGAGTAGAGATGAGTAAGAGAGGGGCTCTGTCCCCAGGGAATTGTGTTTAGTGGGATAAACAGATTCCCAAACACAAATACCAGTACACTGTGATCTGTGCTATGGCAGAGTCATATTTGACGACAGCCCCAACATGGGAACATCACTAGGAAGCCCTGAGGGTCCAGGTGAGATTGGAGAAAATGAATTTGTAGTGACATCAACTCATTCTGCTGCTAGAGAAAAATCACAAAATAATTAATTCAGGTATAGAAGCAAATCAATTAAGTAGATAATTTTAGACCTAGAGATTTGCATGGTTGCAAGACAGAGGGGAAAGAGGGGATAATGAGATTTAGGACATGTTTCAAGAAAGACCTCAGTCTAAACTAGCAAGGTAAAAAAAAAGCTAAAAGAGGTCTAAGGAGAGTTTGTAAATTAGAAGAAAAAGGAATCAAAGAAACTAGAAGTTTCAATGAGATTTTAAGAGCAGGAATAGAGGCTGACAGTGAATTACGTTTGGTTCAATAAACCAATCAACCAATCATTAGGGCATTCATACAATTTGTTACTCAAATTGGGAACAAGACAGAAACTATTAATTCCTTGATGCAGCAGGTGTAAGCTGAGATGATTGCAGGTGTAGAGCTTCCTTAATATTCCTTGTGCTAAACTCTGTGCCAGGCACTGTGCATAAGGTAGGAAATGGCAGAAGTGGTGCCTGCCGTTAAGGAATTTATAGTCACGCAGCAAAGATACACATCAAATAAGAAATTATAACTGTGATGAGTGTTACTAAAAAGAGAGGTGAAGGAGCCATAAGTCCATAAAAGAAGAGACTAACATCTAAGCAGGGGGGGCAAAGAATCCCCCTTGAGTGATGGCATTTAAGCTGAGACTACGAAGACAAGTAGAGTTTGAAAGTGAGGAAGTATGGCCTGGGGCCAGGCACAGCAGTTCATTCACACCTGTAATCCTAGCACACTGGGAGGGCAAGGCAGGAGAATCCCTTGAGCTCAGGAGTTCAAGATCAGCCTGAGCAACAAAGAGACCCTGTCTCTACTAAACTAGCCGGGTGTTGTGGTGGGCACCTGTAGTCCCGGCACCTGTTTGGGAGGCTAAGGCAGGCAGATCACTTGAGCCCAGAAGTTTGAGGTTGCAGTGAGCTTGGCTGATACCTTGGCACTCTAGCCTGGGCAACAGAGTGAGACTGTCTCAAAAAATAAAATAATTAAAAGTGTGGCATGAGTGGCCAGAGGAAGATGGGATAGAACATTATGTATGATTTTTACTTTTACTGACATTTTTTCAACCCTTTTTTGATTTTTTTCTTATTGTTCTTTTCTTCCTTTCTTTCCTTCATCCCTGTCAACATTTTTTTTTTTGGGGGGTGGGGGACAGAATCTCACTATATCACCCTTGGTAGAGTACGTGGTGTCACAGCTCACAACAACCTCAAACTCTTGGGCTTAAGCGATTCTCTTGCCTCAACCTCCCAAGTAGCGGGGACCACAGGTGCCTGCCACAATGCATGGCTATATTTTGGTTGTAGTTGTCATTGCTGTTTTGGCAGGCCCAGGCTGGGTTTGAACCTGCCAGCTCTGGTGTATGTGGCCAGTGCCCTAGCCACTGAGTTTTACAGGCGCCGAAGCCCCTCTCAACATTTTAAACATACTTTGTAAGCATTTCTTTAAGGTTATTCTACTCTTTCAGGGCTTGGTTACCATTTCTTTTATCTGTTGACTCTCATACACAATTGCTTGTTTTATGATTTTTGACTAAAATTCACTGTATTCCTCTATCATTGGTGTGGAGAGGTAATCCACAGAGTACTTCTCCTTTGTCTCACCTTGAGTAAAAGAATTGCACCTGGGCAGTGCCTGTGGCTCAAAGAGTAGGGCACCAGCCCATATACTGGAGGTGGTGGGTTCAAACCCAGCCCTGGACAAAAAGTACAAAAAACAATTCCACCCCTTTGTAGGCCGCTTTCTCAGCCTCAAGTTCCTCCATACAAACAATGTGATTTCAGACTATCCATCTGTACATAGCACAGGGCTGGGGTTTTGATTCCTTGCAAGTGATATATTTTTCATATGACCCCGGGAAATAACTAAACCTTCTTACCTTCTTGTTCCCTTAGAGTCCATTTCAAAGTCAGCACAATTCTTTATGACTCCAAGATTTATCTGAATATCTCAGTTTAAGCTTTCCTCCTGGGGCCTGAAGCCTGTAATCAGCTTCCAGGGAGGTGATTAGAATCAATCCCAGTGTTTAAGGCCCATATCTGGTTGCGACAATTCTATGAGCTGTTTTGGTATATGACTCTGCTTAGCACTCTGATTAGAGTTCCCTTTTTAATTCTGCACTTAAGGAACTCTACCTTCTTGATTTCAGACTAGCTACACACATAAGGAAGGGTTTGCCATGTTTGACTGTGTTGAGAGCAAAAAAGTGAAGGATTCCTTCCCATAATGTTATAATACGATAAATTTGAGCTGTTTAAAAAAACATATGCATTCATCAAAAAATATTTATGGAGCACCTATAGTGTGCTATGTACAGGCCTACCTTGTTTTATTATGTTTTACTTTTTTGCACTTCCCAGACACGGCTTTTTCTGTTTCTTTTGAGACAGAGTGCAGCACTCTACTGCCCTGGGTAGAATCACAGCAACCTCAAAGAGATCACAGCAATCTCAAACACTTGGGCTCAAGAGATCCTCTTCCCTAGTACCTGGGACTACAGGCACCCACCACAATGCTGAGGTGAAAAGCATTGAAAAGAAAAGAATCCATCTCCATAACATAAAAGTTCAAGGTGAAGCAGCAAGTTCCTCAAAAGATCTAGATAAAAATCACTGATGAAGGTGGCTACACTAAATAACAGATTTTCATTGTAGACAAAACAGTCTTCTACTGAAAGAAGATGCCGTCTGGGACTTTCGTAGCTAGAGAGAAGTCAATGCCTGGCTTTAAAGCTTCAAAGGACTGGGTGACTCTCCTGTTAGGAGCTGGCGCAGCAGAAGATTTTAAGTTGAAGCAAATGATCACTTATCATTATGAAAATCCTGTGGCCCTTAAGAGGCATACTAAATCTACTCTGCCTGTATTGTAAAAATAAACAGCAAAGCCTGGATGATAGCATGTATATTCACAGCATGAACTAAATATTTTAAACCCACTGTTGAGAACTATTGCTCAGAAAAAGACTCCTTTCAAAATATTATTGCTCACTGATAATGCACCTAGTCAGCCAAAAGCTCTGATGGAGATACAATGTTGTGTTCACTTCTGATAACACCGTATCATTCTTCAGCTCATCAAAGAGTAATTTTGATTTGCATATCTTATGATATATGAAATACAGTTTGTAAGGCTGTAGCTGTCAGAGATACTGATTCCTCTGATGGATATGGGCAAGAAAATTGGAAACCTCCTGGAAAGGATTCACCATGCTAGATACCATTAAGAACATCGTTGATTCACAGGAAGAGATGACACAAGCACTAACAGGAGTTTAGAAGAAGTTGATTTCAACTCTCATGATGACTTTGAGAGGTGCAAGACTTCAGTGGAGGAAGAAACTGCAGGTATGGTAGGAATCACAGGAGAACTAGAATTAGAAATAGAGCCTGAAGATGTGACTGAATTGCTGCAATCTCATGATGAAATTTGAACAGATGAGAAATTGGTTCTTATGGATACACAAAGAAGTTGTTTCTGAAGATGGTATCTTCTAGTGAAAATGCAATGAACACTGTTGCAATACAACAAAGGATTTAGCATATTCCATAAACTTAGTTGATAAAGCAATGACAGAGTTTAAAAGGATTGAGTCTGATTTAGAAAGAAGTTCTAACGTGGGTAAGGTGCTATCAAACAGCATACCCCAGAACAAGCTTTTGTAGAAAGAAATGTAAATCAATCCAGCAAATTTCATTGTTATCTTATTTTAAGAAATTTCCATGGCCAATTTGACCTTTAACACCCACCATCATTTGGTAGCATCAACATAGAAGCAAGACCCTTCACCAGCAAAACAATTGTGACTCAGTGAAGGGTCAGATGATTGTTAGCATTTTTCAGCAATATAGTCTTTTTTTTTCTTTTTGAGGTAGGATCTTGCTCTGTCACCCACACTGGAATACAATGGTATAGCATCAAACTCCTGGGCTCAAGCAACCCTCTTGCCTCAGCCTCACAAGTAGCTGGAACGAAAGTTGTGGGTCACCACACCTATCTAATTTTTAAACATTTTGATGATATATTGCTGTGTTATCCAGGGTGGTCTGGAACTGCTTGCCTCAAGCAAAGTAGGACTTCGCCTCCTAAAGTGCTGGGATTACAGGCATGAGCCACCACACCAGATTAATTAAGATATGCACTTTGTTTTTTTAGACATAATGCTCTTGTACACCTACAGGACTACAGTATAGTATAAATATAACTTTTATATGCACTGGGAAACCTAAAAATGTGTATGACTCTTTGTTCTGATATTAGCTTTATTATAGTGGTCTGGAACCAAACCTAAACTATCTCTGAAGTGTGCCTGTTTTATGAGACTAAAGGGTAGAAGTGAGGGAAGAAGAGCATGAGATAAGTTTAAAGAGTGAGTTTGGTCACTGAAGGCTGCACTTAGTTGCCAAGCACAGTGGCTAACACCTGTAGTCTAGCACTTTGGGAGGCCGAGGTGGGAGGATCACTTGAAACAGAAATTCAAGACCAGCTTGAGCAAGAGCAAGGACCCATCTCTACAAAAGAAATGGAAAAATTAGCCAGGCCCAGTGGCTTACACCTGTGTCCCAGCTACTCAAGAGGTTGAAGCAGGAGGATTGCTTGAGCCCAGGAGTTTGAGGTTGCGGTGAACATGATGCCACCACATTCTAGCCTGGGTGACAGAATGAGAGAGACCCTGTCAAAAAAAAAAAAAAAAAAAAAAGAGTGAGACAGTTGTGCAAGGTAATGTTAAGAATCTTGATTTTTTTTCTTCAGAGAAAATAGATAGCTTTTGAAAGATTTTAAGGTAAGTTTTCATTTATAAAATGCATCAGGAAATATTATTTGATCTGAAAAAGAGCAGATGACAGAGAAGTGTGCAGTAGTCCAGTGAGAACCTAAGTAATGACAATAAGAATAGATAAAAGTGAATGAACATAAGAGCTTCAGGTAATCAATTTAATAATTATTGCTTATAGATTGAATTAGGGAAGGGATAGAGATGCATCAAAGTTTACACTCAGGATCTTGGTTTGAACATCTGAGTGATTGTTAACATCATTTAAGAATATAACACAGGGAGCAGGAGGAAATTTAATGGGAAAGATCTCAAGTTTGGTTTTAGACATGTTGACTTTAAGGCCAGTAGTAAGACATCCAAATGGAAGCATTACTAAGCAGTAAGCTATAGGGGTCAGGGGCTCAGAGCCTAAGTCTTAGCTGGAAATAATAATTTTTAAAAAGGCACTTAATTTTTGAAGCAAATGAAATTTCCTGAAGTGTGAGGGTAGAGTGGAAAGAGGAGTGACCCATCTTGAGGAAATCTATCATTTAATGGATGGGCAAAGGTAAATAGGAGCTGAGAGCAGAGAACAGAACAATAGCCAGAGGGAAGTATTATATCAAGGGATGACTTTTTCCCCTTAAGATGGACTTGCCATGCATGGTGGCTCATGCCTGTAATCCTAGTGGTTTGAGAAGCCTAGGTGGGTGGATGGTCTCAGCTCAGGAGTTTGAAGCCAACCTGAGCAAGAGCAAGACCCGGTTTCCAAAAATAGCTGGGCATTGTGGTGGGCACCTGTAGTCATAGCTACTTGAGAGGCTGAGGCAAGAGGATCATTTGAGCCCAAGAGTTTGAGTTTGTTGTGAGCTAAGATGCCATGGCACTCTACCAAGGGTGACCAAGTAAGACTGTCTCAAGAAAAAAAAAAAAAGACAGATGGACTTGAGAATATTTATTTGCTGATGAGAGTGACACCAAAGACAAATGCTGAAGTTCCTGTAGAGAGGAAAAATAACTGACAGCATGAAATTCCTGAGAAATTGGAAGAGGATGAGGATTAAGGGCAGAGAGGATTGACCTTGATAGTGGGGATAACATTGTAACAAGAGGGAAGAAGGAAAGGATGTGCACAGATACAGGTAGGTTTGTGAAGCTGTTATTTGAAAGGCTGTGGTAGTTCTCTGATAGCATGTTAATTTCTCTTTGAAAAACCAACATCAGTTAACTGCTCCAAATAAAAGGATAGGTAGCAAGACAAAAGTTTGAGGAGATAGAAACCTTAAGATTGAACTCTTATAGTTGAAGACTATGAAGACACGATGGGCATTCCAGGCAATGTTGACAGCTCAGAAATCTGTCAGTTCATGTGATTTTTCTCTAGGAATGTTCTTTAGCCTGAGTATAAATAGAAAGGAGGCAGGGAGCTGAATATGTTCAGCTTGGGCTTTGCCAGATTTGGGTTTTGCCAGGCATGTTCTACAAAAGGACAAGGGAACAAAGTCAACTATGATATTGGACAGAAAGGCCTAAAGTGATGAGTTGTGAATATAAACTGAACAAGGGAGGAAACTAAATACAAGATGGAGAGGAGAGAGGAAGACAGAATGGTTAATGAAGTTAGATTTGAAAGTGAAGTAATGATAGATTCAAGTGAGAAAACCAAAATGATTAGTCCATAAACTAAAAACTTGAGGTGTGTAGAAATGGTTTCTAAGGGGAAGTGGTTTCCAGTGATGAGTTCCAGAGATTGACTCTGGGAATGGCAGTTATATGAGTCAGATAGCATAAGCTAATTCTGTACTAAAAGACTGACTCCTATCCCAGACAAAAATCTGAACTAAAACAAAGGTTTATTTATCATTTTGAAGTGCTGCCATTTCTCCATGTAGCTTCTAGGTTTCTATGACAGGAATGAGAAGGCCAAAGGCCTGGCGATTAACTCTTAAATGCTTTAATTTGGAAGCAAAACATGTCACCTTACCTCACAATCTTTAGTCCAGAACTAGTCATGTGGTCCTATCTATTTAAAATAGGCATTTGAAAGAGCATGTGGATATTCAATAAGCAATAAATAATTGGCTCCTCACAGTGGCCGAGATGGATGAAGAGGGAGATGATTAAAAGTAAAGTGATTATAGGCCAGGAGCAATGGCTCACACCTGTAATCTTAACACTTTGGGTTGCCAAGGTAAGAGGATTGCTTAAGGCCAGGGGTTTGAGACTAGCCTGAGCAACACAGTGAGACCCTATCTCTACTGAAAATTGATAAATTAGCCAGGCGTGGGGGCATGTATCTGTAGTCCCATCTACTCAGGAGGCTGAAGCAGGAGGATTGCTTGAGTTCATGAGTTTTAGGCTGTGAGCTGTGAGCTATGATGATGCCATTGCACTCTAGCCTGGACAACAGAGCGAGATACTCTCATTCATAAATAAATAAGTGACTAGGAACACACCTATGGTGCATCTTAGCAGGGTACTGGCGAAACTTATTAAAGGTAGAAGTATTAATGTCTTTATATAGTGATCAAGGAAATGCCATGAAGGATATCTATAACAGTACGATCAAAATATTTCTGAATGTATATGAATCGTGTCCTGTGATTGCACCAATGTACATAATTATGATCCAATAAAATTATTAAAAAGAAAAAAGTCTTAAGGAATCTGACTCAAAATACCATTTTGATTAAAGGGAAAGGATTAGGGCTGGGCAAGACCCCTGACACTTATGTCTGGCTGGTGTTTGGTAAATTAAGACACACACAGTAGGATAATTTTGACTCATTTCCCATAAATGCACCTTGCTCTGGCTTTCTTCCATTCCTTCTCCTTTGGCTTGGTAATGTATTAGCTTGTAAAGTGTGAAAAGGAGGTCAGGTGCAGTGGCTCACACCTGTAATCCCAGCACTCTGAGAGGCCAAGGCAGGAAGATCACTTGAGCACAGTAGTTCCAGCATAGCCTGAGCAAGAGTGAGACCTCATCTCTACTAAAAATAGAAAAACTAGCCAGGAGTTGTGCTGGGCACCTGTTGTCCCAGCTACTTGGGAGGCTGAGGCAAGAGGATCACTTGAGCCCAGGAGTTTGAGGTTGCTGTGAGCCATGGAGACACAGCTCTCTACCCAGGGTGACAAGAGAGAGACTCTGTCAACATTAATAAAACAAAAAAAATTGTTAAAAAGGACCACTTTAGTAAATGGGCACAGAGGGAAAAAATTTCTCTTTTTACTCCCCCTTCATCACACTTTTGGGGTAGGAGGTGAGTAATTCTGATTCCAGAAGCTACACTCTTTCTATTGCAACATATTGCTTTCCAATAGATTTTGCTGGATTTAAGAAGTCAAGAGAAACCCTGCTTTTATATGTTCTCATGCTCTTCTCTAAATTTAATTAGTATACAGGGGTCACTATGAAAGTTTTGAGACAGATGGTGTTATCATACATTAATTCGCTTCCAAGAAACCCCATCAATAGCACTCTTTCTGCTTCACCCTCTCCACTTGCTCGGGGGTGCTGGGAGAGCTTCATTTGTTTCCATCCACACAGATTTTACTTTTCTTGATTTTTGTGTATCTCAAAACTTTTGTAATGACCACATATATTCAATCAAGGGGTAAGGAAGAATGATAAGATTTGTGCCCTCAGCCTCTAGACACTAAAATGATTCTACTCATATCCTATCTTTGACCAAAAAACACACTTGAATAGCACTGAAATGAAAAGCTGTTTCCTTTTCCTATGTGTACGTATATTTTCTTCAAGTCTAGGTTTAAAAATAGAAACTTCACTCATAATGGCATGACTTTTTTTTTTTTTTTGGTAGAGACAGAGTCTCACTTTATCGCCCTCAGTAGAGTCCTGCGAAGTCACACAGCTCATAGCAACCTCTAATTCCTGGGCTTAGGTGATTCTCTTGCCTCAGCCTCCCGAGTAGCTGGGACTACAGGAGCCTGTCACAGTGCCTGGCTATTTTTCTGTTTTGCAGTTCAGCCGAGGCTGGGTTTGAACCTGCCACCTTCGGTATATGGGGCCGGCACCCTACTCGCTGAGCCAC
>CAUYON010081424.1:0-29218 GCA_963573935.1 Arctocebus calabarensis
TTCTTAAAACTTACAGTTTTGTGGGCGGCACCTGTAGCTCAGTGGGTAGGGCACTGGCCACATATACCAAGGCTGGCGGGTTTGAATCTGGCTGAGGCCAGCTAAAATCAACAAAGACAACTGCAACAAATAAATAGCTGGCCTTGTAGCAGCTTCCCAGCTATTTGGGAGGCTGAGGCAAGAGAATCACTAAAACCCAAGAGTTTGAGGTTGCTGTGAGCTGTGATCCCACGGCACTCTACCAAGGGCGATATAGTGAGACTCTGCCTCAAAAACCAAAAAACCCTCCCAAAAAGGGATATTTTTTAAACTAGGAAGTTTTGTTTTATTAATAGTCTCTTTTTTCTTGTGAAAGTCATATGTGTTCGCTTTGTAGAACAAAGGTTGGTAAACTACGTCCCATGGACCCAATGGGTCCTGTTTTTGTACATCAGGTATTGCTGGCACACAGCCAACTCTAGTCATGTACTCATTCTCCCTACTATCAGAGTTGAGTAGCTACAGCAGAGACCTTAAGACCTGCAAAACCTAAAGTATTTACATCTGACACTTTCCAGAAAAAGTTGGTCAAACCCTGCAGAAGAACATCTGGAAATATACAGAAAAATCACACCAAGAAAACAATTATCTGTATCTCACCTTCATAGAGATAGGTCTATTCTAAGTTTAGCATTCTCTTGGCTAAATATTTCAAAAATCTCTGGCTATTTCCCAAGGACAAATTCCTAGAAGTGGAATTCCTGAGCTGGTGCGTGAGAGTGGTTTTTAGAGCCTTGGTACTCAGCAATTTTCTTTTCGGCTTGTACTCCTAGCAGTCCCTGTACCTTGCCATCAGGAAGCAAACCAACAAACAAGAACTCCTTTGCTAACGGACTTGGTTTTGCCTTCACTGATTCAGGGGCCGGTTCAAGGCAGTGGTCTGCGTCCTGTCTGCGGTTACAACGGGCCTGGCATTTGTTAAGCCTGCCATCAACAACATCTCTCTGATGACCCTCGGAGTTCCTTGTACTGCTCTGCTTGTGGCAGAGCTCAAGAGGTGAGTGCCATTGTTTCCCTCTGTGTTAGGAACACACGGGCTCTGGGATCCTTTGCTGCCCTCGAGTGGAAGAGGAATTTTATTCTTCATGAAGAGTTAGTTGTGGACTGTTGGACTGCAAGCAAGTTTAATGGTTTAGTTCAAAGTGTTGCTGATCTCATTTTCAGAAAGAAGGGAGCAGTTGGTTAGCAGATGCAGTACTTCCCAGAGATCAAAAGCGAGCTTGGCGGGAGCAACTCAGCTCCTGGGCCAAGATGCCTACGCTCAGTTCTGGAGACAGGAGAATAGATTTGTCTAGATGAGAAGAATACAGAGAAAAGAAAAGTCCTAAGGAGGTTATCGCGTTCATACACAGAAGGAAAAAGAGGAAAGAGACAGGGAAAAAGAATTTTTATAGGTAAGGAAACATTAACTTCAAGCGGACTGCTGTTGGCCGTGATATTTTCTGAGGTTTTGTGTTGCATTTATGATCTCTCAGGTAGAGTCTTAGCTGTTTGCAGTAGTATTTTTTGGGGGGAAGTTGTATACTCAAAGTTCAGGTTGATATCCAGAAATATTTTACTTTGGTAGGACTTGTTGATACTCACAAATCATACCATGAAAACGATTAACTTGTCTTCTTCCAGCTCAATATTGTGTCTAATCATGGCCCTCATTTTATTTTATTTATTTATTTTTGGAGATAGAATCTTAAACTGTCGCCCTGGGTAGAGTGTTGTGACATCACAGCTCACAGCAACCTCAAACTCTTGGGCTTAAGCGATTCTCTTGCCTCAGCCTCCCAAGTAGCTGGGATCACAGGCGCCCGCCACAACGCCCAGCTATTTTTTGTTGTTGTTGTTGTTGCAGTTGACATTGTTGTTTAACTGGCTTGGGCCGGTTCGAACCTATCACCCTTAGTGTCTGTGGCTGGTGCCCTACCCATTAAGCTACAGGTGCCCAGTGGCCCTCATTTTAATGCTCTTTGAAAACACTTCCTTTTCTTTACAGCCACTTTAAAAATGCATTTTAATTTGAGATTTTTCTCATTTTTATGGACATTGAGTGTTTTAATGGAAGTGTTGTAATTGAAGTTTTGTGTGATAGTTGCTCTCTGTAAAGTGTCAAGTCAGCTTTCTCTTCCTCTGTTTTAAGAGGAGACCTACATTTCTTTCCAATTGCTTTGCCTCTGGGGTTGCTTTTCCTATTAGCAATAACAGATATGGTCCAAGGTGGTTGAAGTATAGTGTTTGAACTTGTCTTGCAGCTAAAGGATGTTGTCAGATCTTGTCTGGTTGACTTTGAGTAGTCTTCAAGGACCGAGGATATAAGAGACTTTTTTTCAGAGATAGACTGAAGTTGGTTCTAGAAGAATAACTATGGCAGTAAGTCCTTTAAGTAAAAAAGCTGGTAGTTGTATAGCAAAAGCAAAAGGTTTAATCCTTACTCTCTAATAACCTTAATTTTAAGAATCAGTTTTCTCCTTCACCACTGGTGTTACTTGTTAGAGCCTGAGGGTTCTTAGCAGCCTCAAATTTGCCTACTCTTTTGTTTACTCACTCACTTGACAAGTGTTTGCTGACTTCTTCCTGAGTGCCAGCTCCCAGGGCTCCTGATGGGAGACTCAGACTGGTCAGAACTACCTTGGAAGTGCATTTGTGAGTACAAGTGTAGCTCTGCCTATGCGAAGATTTCGATTTAGGACAGAAGTCTGGGCGTCTGTAAATTTAAAGAGTTCAAAACTCTGGTTGCCTGTGGGTGGGTGAGAGTAGGGTCAGAGCAGGGATGTACAGAGGTTCTGGGGGGAGAAGAAGGGAAATGACTGCTCATAGGTAAGGGCTTCTTTTTGGGGGGTGTTAGGAAAACTGTAAAGTGAGATTATGGTAATGGTTGAACAACTTGGAATATACTAAAACACACTGAGCTGTATACTTAATAAATAGGTGAATTTTATGATATGTGAAATATACCTTAAGAAAGCTATACACAAAGCCTCAAACTCTCAAGAGCCTGTCCAGGTGATTCTGCGCGGAGGCCACCTCTGTTGGAGAACCGTAGATCTATTGTAAACTACATGTAAAGCGTGAGGATATTTGGTGTTCTGGGAGAAGCCTTTTCCCTGTTTCTGAGTAGCAAATTGCAATGTGTGTCCATAAAAGAGATACAGAAAGGAAGAGTTTGTAGCCTTTAATAAATAACTGTTTGTCTTGCTGTCCAACAGACTCAATGCCGAAGTCATTTACTTCTATCAAGCTGCGTTTCTTCTCATGGAGAAAGTTTTCACTGAAGCTCATGTCAAACCATTGCCCGTTATGAATGTGTCCTCTCATTTCATGGAGCTAAAACTGCCATAACTGAAGCCTGTATTCGGATCTTTTTAGATATTGTAGCAACAGGTTTGCTCTGAGCTCAGCACTTCTGCCTCGGGAAGAAGCAGATGGTGGCTGGTGAGGTCCAGATTGCCATCTTCTGCACAGGGCAGAGCGACATGTTACCCTGTCCCCTAATGGCCAGTTTCTTCAAAGAGTTGTCCCTAGTCCGCCCTTCTTAGCCACTTGTCCTGAATCTCTTGCAGTCTGGCTTCCCTCTTTATACTCTGAAATGTTCTCTTAAGGGTAACCAATGACCCTTTTCATTATTTATTTATTTAGTTTACTTTTTGAGACAGAGTCTCACTTTGTCACCCTCAGTAGAGCCCTGTGGCATCACAGCTCACAGCAACCTCAAACTCCTGGGCTTAAGCGATTCTCTTGCCTCAGCCTTCCGAGTAGCTGGGACTACAGGCGCCTACCACAACACCCAGCTATCATGACCCTTTTTAAAAAGTTAATTTACATCAAGTAACTCGTATTTGTGGTAGAAAAATTGGAGAATACAGAAAAGCAGAAAAGAACATAAATGTTACCACTTACTAAATGAAATAAATATTTGTACTTAGGATATTTGGTTCATCATTTCTATGCACTAAAAAAATAACTAAACTTATGCTCTGATGATAACGATTAACCTTTATTATATCTTCTTTTAGCTCTTTTTATTCTTTGCCATCCTGTCTTTTAAAAAAAATCTAACTATTTTTATAAAAATTAGGTCATTCCTTTATAAGATAGTGTAAATTTGGTTTTCTCACTTAGCAATGTATTATAGTCAGATGGGACTGTTTTCCTCCTGAACTCTTTGTGCTTTTTTATTGTTCATAGAGTATTCTCCCTTAAATATAGATATTTGTCTCCTTTTCTTCTCTTCTTTGTCTCTGGTGTGTTCTTTAAAGTTGGAAATTATACTTTGTTGATCTGTGAGTTTTCTGTGGTGCCCATTACCTCAGGAAATTCAAAAGTCTCTGGGTGTCTTCCCCAGTTGTTTTCTGGGTTCCATTAACTTTTCTTATCACAGAGCCATAGGATTCTTTGAGAATCCATCTACTCTTTGGAGAGGATGGAAGGAGCATGGGTGTTGGGTCTAGAGAGGCCTGAGTTAGAGTCTTGGTTCTGCCTTCTACTTGCTTGGAGACTGGGCGTTTATTTCACTTTTCGGGTCTTATTGTCCCTATGGAAGATAATTCTCAAATTTCATAGTCCTTCAATGAAGCCTAAATTAAGACGTGTTTATTTTTTATTTATTTATATGTTTTTAGAAACAGAGTCTCAATCTGTCACCCGGCTGAAGTACAGTGCCATCATCCTAGCTCACTGTAGCCTTGAACTCCTGGGCTCAAGAATCTTCCTACCTCAGCCTCCCGAGTAGCTGGGACTACAAGCGTGCACCACCATGTCTGGCTAATTTTTGTTTGTTTTTTGTAGAGATAGGGCCTCGCTGTGTTGCTTAGACTAGCTTCAAACTTCTGGCCTCAAGTAATCCTCTCATCTTGGTCTCCCAAAGTACTGGAATTACAGATGTGAGCCTAACCTAAAAATATATATTTACTCCAGATCTGTCACATGATAGATAGTTAACAAATACTTGTTGCCTTTCATTTTTCTTGCCACTACATTTTAGCAACAATAGTAAAATCAACTTAAAATATACATCTCCTCTTTTAGGGATCTTACCTTTATTATTGAGGAATTTTCCCTAATGTGTGATTATGAGCACAGTTAGTTGAACTGGCTTTTCTCTGCAGTGTTTATGGACCCGGAGGGACTGGTTCCCAGGGCTTTGGCCTATTTGCCTCCTCCTCCAGCCACCCCTGGATATTAACAGATCTTGAAGCAGCCCTTTGGCAAACACATAATGAAATCGCAGGTGAAGACATCTGCAATGGTTCCACCTGTAGTATTTAGTTCAGTGCTACTGGCTCACATTAGGCCTGAAGTGAATAGAACGTTGTGGATTTAGCTGTGTTTCTTGAAAAACCACCCATTGCTACAGCTAATTGGTCATCATCACAGTAACAGTTTGCAGTCTAGTTTCATTTTAACTCTGGACTCTACTAATATTTTTTAGCCTATAATTTTGCCAAAAAATAGCTTTAAGAAAAGGAAAACTACTTTAAGTTCATAAGCTACTTTAAGCTCTAAACAAGAACCAAGGGGGGAGACAAGTGGTTCGGGCAGATTTTTATACAGTGACTTTAAACAAATTCATTGTCTCAGTTGTGATCTTTAAATGGGGAAGCTTGTTTTCCTTTAATACTCTAATCTTTGTGAGGAATTACAAAGGAAAAAATTTCTGTTCCATGTTTAAAATCTTCTGCCCCAGAAAAACTAGCTATCACTACCACTGTTTGGTCTTCATAATCACATGAACAATTTGCAGCTTCAGAGAGAGGATCCTTGCTTTCATCAAAGTCAGTCTGTCGGCCTGTTGTTTATTGCCTCCACTCTCCTATCCCTGTACCTCTCCTATACTCCATTCCTGTGCACTGAGTGTTGTGTTGTACCCTCATCTCTAAAGGGCTATAAACAACACTTCAGTCTCTCTTACATTCTCTGATAGTCAACTTGGACTCAGAACACATTTGTCTCCAGCTCCCTCCCTTTACCTCCCTTGCACCTGACCTGGACTCAGAGCACATCTGTCTCCTCCTCCCTCCCTTTACCTCCCTTGCACCTGGACTCAGAGCACATCTGTCTCCAGCTCCCTCCCTTTACCTCCCTTGCACCTGGACTCAGTACACATCTGTCTCCTGCTCCCCCCCTTTACCTCCCTTGCACCTGGACTCAGAGCACATCTGTCTCCAGCTCCCTCCCTTTACCTTCCTTCCTCATCACAGCCAAACTTCTTTCCCAGCTATCTTCATCCCTTACCTCTCAACCCACTGCAACCTGGCCTTTGCTCCCTGTTCAGTACCCATGGCCTTCTTGCTAGACTGTAACCAGTGATCATTTTTCAGCCCTCCTGTATCTTATGGGTTGTTCTTAAGGTCGTTTGCACAATTAGCTCCCCGCTCCCCATCCTTGAAATGCTCTATCCAGTGGCTCCTGTGATGCCACACCCTCTCCTGCCAGCTCGGTGGAGGCTCCTCTTCAGTGTCCCACTGAAGAGAATGTTTGTGTCTTCTCAAGTTCATATGTTGAAATACTAGTCACCAAGGTGATGATATTAGGAGGTGAGGCCTTTTGGGATGTGAATAAGTCATGGAGGCAGAACCTTCTTAAGTGAGATTAGTGCCCTCATGGAAGCCCCAGAGAGCTACCTTGCCCCTTGCACTACATGAGGACACAGCTAGCAGGTGTCATCTGTGAGCAGCAGGCCCTCATCAGACACTATATCTGCCGGTGCCTTGCATTTCCCAGCTCCAGACTGAGAAATTAATTTCTGTAGTTTATGAGCTGCCTAGCCTATGGTATTTTATTACAGTAGTCTGTAGGGACTGTAGGCGTTTCTCACTCTGTACCCCTCCCTGAAAGATCTCCTCCACTCCCATGGCTCTCATTACTGCCCGTGAGCAGATGACTCCCAAATTTAAGTCCTGGCCCAGCTCCTTCCTGCTAACTACCATCATGTGTCTAACTGCCCACCTGACTGTCTAATTCCATGTATCACAGACATCGCAAATCCAACTTGTCTACAACTGGGTTCCTGATATGCCTTTCCAACTCTGATTTTCTTCATGATATTTCTAGCTTAAGCCAGAAACCAGACTTCCTCTTCCTTTCCCTGAATATCTTTCTGACCTCAGTCATCTTTCTACCAGTCAACATTGCAATTAAGATATCTTTGACATGCTCTTTCTGTCCCTGCAGGCTGGTCTGTCCTGCTTGAAGTTCCTCTTGTGTTCTGACTTCAGCCACTCTGACCTTCTGTGTCTTCATCAGGCCTTGCTCCTGGCAGCCCCAGGCCCTTGTTCATGCCATTCCTCTTTCTGACCCTCTTGCTTGGCTACCTCTGCTCCTCCATGTGTTGTCCTAGCACCCTGAATTTCTTCCTGGTGCCCATCCTCATCCTATTTAGAAAATCATTGTGTTGCTGTTTTATCCAGGGTCTGTCATAGTCTCCACACAGGCAGGGAAGAGGTCTCTGTTCACTGCTGTGTCCCAGTTCCCACCCTGGGGCCTGGCAAGGAAAAGAGAAGATGGCTGTTTCCCTGCTTTGATAAATGCCCAGATGGGAGGATGGCCTTATCACTGTCTGCATTTCCTCCAGGACCTCCCCTGTCCTAGTCAGCAGTGATCTGCCATGCCTCAACATCTGCGTTGTTTCCCACTGCACCTCCTTGGCACGCAGGAAATAGAGGAAGGACTGTTTTTTAGCTTTCTGTTTCTCTTTAGCTTTAGTTCATAAAGCTTGTTTCTAGCCTTTTCCTGTGTTCATTGCCCTTTCTGAACCTTCTCTCAGGCCATGAGAAAACAGAAGTTTATTCTGTTTTGGGGTCATGACCTGACATTTACTGAAATTGGTGGTGTTAAGTCACGTTGCCAACTGACTCCGTTGCATTTAAAATATTTGAAGGAATACTTTTTTCTAATTATGGGAGTGATTTTTGTTGTTGAGAAATCTTTGAAAATCCATATACTCAGTAGTCAAGAAAAGAAGAGATGATAGATATTCTGCTCAGATTTTTCTGTCCTAAAATACAGGATCCTGATGTATATTTGATTTTTGTCTCACTTTTTCACTTAACCGCACATGAATATTTTGATAAAAACCCTAAAAAATGGAAGTGTGCCTAATGGGGCAATGTAACCCCATGTCTAAATAAACATGTTAGCAGCTTTCAGCAGGCCTTGCTCCCTCTAGAAACAGAGCAAGGAAAAGTAACAGGTGGCTGCTACCCTGCACTTGCAGAGCTTCCCTCCTGCTTCAGAAGCAGCCCTGTCCAGCCAGGCCCTTACAGTGACAGCCACCTGACGCGCTGCCTCTGTTGGTGCCCTTGGCGTCCTGGTCTCCAGCACATTGCTTTCTGTTCTGGGATGTTCCTTAAGCCAATCTCTCTAGGTTTAATTGCATTGGATGTTCATGGATCCTCTTGTACCTGAAAAATTGTCTATGTATTTGTTGACATTTGTTCTTGTCAGTTTTCATTTTACCTTTTTAAATTGTAAGGCAAGAGGCCTATTTATTTCACCTCATATGGTGCTTAGCATGGACCCTGAGAGTTTGGTGTCCAATGAACATGGTTAATTAAAAAAAAATCTTTTAAGAATGTTCTGCCTAAATCACTGGAGTCCAGTTAAAATTGTCCTTGGCCAGGTGTAGTGGTTCACATTTGTAATCCCAGTCCTTTGCGAGGCCAAGGCAAGAGCATCACTTGAGGTCAGGGACCAGCCTGGGCAACATGGTGAGACTCCATCTACAAAAACTATTTCTGGGTGTAGTGGCTCATGCCTGTAATCCTAGCATTTGGGGAGGCCGAGGCTGGAGGATCACTTGAGGCCAGGAGTTCAAGGCCAGTTAAGTAACTTAATGAGATTGTTGTCTCTACAAAAATTAAAAAATCATCTGGGGGTGGTGGTACATGCCTATAGTCTCAGCTACTCAGGAGGCTGAGGCAGGAGGATTGCTTGAGCCCAGGAATTCTAGGCTACAGTGAGTTATGATTGTGCCCTGCACTGTGGCCTAGGTGACAGAGGAAGACCTTTTCTCTAAAAATAAAAAAAAAAGAAAGAAAAGGGTGGCATCTGTGGCTCAAGGAGTAGGGTGCCAGCCTCATATACCACGGCCGGCCAAAACTGCAAAAAAAAAAAAAAAATTTTTTTTTCTTTTACTTCATAATTATATCCAATCTACTCAGCAAGCATTTATTTAACTATTGAACACCAGTGCTGAGGACAGGCACTAGGTATACATTGGTGAGTGAAGCATGTTTAGTTTCTACTCTACTGGTCTTCTAGGCTACTTTAATACTGGATATTATACAAATAACGACAAATACATACATAATTACAACTCGTGACATACATAATTATAACTCGTGATGAGTGTACAAAGGAAAACGGCAGGATGGCCTGAGAGAATGCAATGGGGGAGAACTACATTAGCTGGTGGGGGAGGTATCCCAGGGAACCTGCTGGAGGAGGTATGGAAGCTGAGCCCCAGCGAGGGGAACCCCAGCGAGGGGAGCAGGCAGGTCCAGAGTGAGGGGACAGGGCCAAAGGGCAGTCATTCAAGGGAGAAGGTGGTGAAGACAAGAGGAAAGTGGAAGTCATTTGTGTCTTTGTTTTAGTGCCTAATTAAGACTGTAGTCTCTCTATGTCACGAGTCCCTATGAATTCTTTAAAAAATTTTCTAAGAACGCTTTTAGATCTCCTCCAAAAGAGTACTTTGGGTTGTTTTCTGAGCAGGTCTTTCTGCAGTCTTATCTTGTCTTTATTAATGTTTTTGCTGATGCTTCTGTTGGGCAGCTGGGAAAGGTACCAGCAAGTCAGGCTTTTGAACATACATCTGCTTGTTCAACAAATGAATTAAGCTTCTTCTTGGTTGCAGATGTTGTGTTGGACTCTGGGTCCCCTATGAGATCTTGACTGACCCAGGAGTGGTCCGCTGAGGGAAAGAGGCCCCAAGGGAAGGGTTTGGGAGGACCCTCAGCCACCAACTGCCTCTGGGTGTCCAGGAATGGAAATCACCCATTTTATGAGCAGTTCTGTAACAAGGAAGGGAAACAGCAACTGAAATTTTCTTTATACTGTGAGGATTTGTTTCAGAAAAACCCTCTGTCCCCATGTGTATAGGAATTTATTCCTCCACTCAACAAGTGTTGAGAGCCTTCTCTGTGTCTGGCGCTGTTGCAGGTGCTGGGGGTACAGCAGGGAACCGCTTACATGTCAGGGGATGAAGACAGATGGTAAACAAATAAACAAGTAAAACACAGAGGATGGCAGAGGGGTTATCATTAACACCCAGAAAATTAAAGGAGAGAAGGATGCAATAGGGAGGTGGAGATGGGTGCTGTAATTGTTAAAACCAGTGGTCAGGAAAGGGCTTACTGAGTGATATTTGAGCAAGGACTCGTGGTACCTGGGGGAGAGCATTCCAGGCAGAGGAAACAGAAAGTACTAAGGCCATGAGGGAAATGCCTGGGTGTTTCCCAGGTTGGCGTGGAGTGCGTGGGCACAGAGAGGGTGAAGAGAACAGGGCGAGCCCACACATCCAGGCCTCGTGCTGCTGTGAGCACTTGTTCTTGACTCCGGGTTAAGGGGATGGTGCCCAAAGCTTTTGGGCACAGGGTTGAAAACTGGCTGTCAGGGTGAGGGTGGAAGGAACCTGTGGATGGAATGGCGGTGTGGATCCAGGTGGAGATGGTGGGAAGAGGTCAGATTTAGGAGATATTTTGAAGGTAGAGTTGATAAACTGGATGTGGGGTGTGTGAGAAAGAAAGAGAAGAAGAAGAAAAGATTATGGCCCTGTTAAATGTAGGTCTGTGTTAAGCATGAGGGTACACATGTCCCTCCCAGGCCTCCCCTGTCTGTGAGAGGGAGGGGTGTCTCTGTGAGCCACCTGTGGGACGTGTCGAACTTCCATCGTGAGACTGGACAGTGATGCATGTTGATTGAGAACTCCATCGCCAGGGGTTGGGGACATGAGAGGGACCGGGGAAGGGGACAGGATAGGGGGCCAGTGGGGTAGGCAGAAGCCAGCACTGACGCCAGGCTGCTCTCTGGATTCCCGTGCAGGTGTGACAATGTGCGTGTATTTAAACTGGGCCTCTTCTCGGGCCTCTGGTGGACCCTTGCCCTGTTCTGCTGGATCAGTGACCGAGCCTTCTGTGAGCTGCTGTCCTCCTTCCACTTCCCCTACCTGCACTGTGTGTGGTAAGCCCCTGCTGCTGGGAGGCACTTGCTGCTGGTCCAGCTTCTCCTGCAAGCTGCAGGCTGCAGCCTCTCACCTCTAGCTCCATTATTAAAGCACTGAGTGCTTGAAAACTGAATCCCTAACCGTAACCTGAGCGCTCACTAGATCTGAGGGTGGGGGGAGGTAGGGAACGTGCGGGACCCATGTGCCTTGAAGACTGAGATGGTCCTCGGTGGGAACTTCACCCTTGGGGCCTGAGTGAGCAGGTGAAAGCAGGGGGCTCCTGGGTCATTTGGGAGTAGTCTCCCCCATTCTTTATACAGGTGGAGACAGAGGACCAGAGCACTAAACAGGTTCACCTGTTTATATAAAAACAACCTTGGAGTTCAATAATAGTGAACCTTGGAGCAGTAATAGCAAATTGGAAAGCTCAGGATACACTGTTAAGTAAAAAAAAAAAATAAAAAAAAAACAGGCTGCAGAGGCTACACTCAGAAAGCGGAGGGGGAGATGGGAGCGGTATTCTTCCTAGGAACCGCTTCAGCTCTAAGCTCGGAGTGATCTGTTCCTTTTCTGTCCTCTAGGACTTCTGACCGCAAAAGCTAGTAAGAAGCAGGAGGAATTCTAGTGGTGAAGGGTGGAAAATCTTTCTTAGATCCAGATTCAGAAAAAGATCGACTTCCATCTGAAAATGACCTAAAGATACACAATTTGAAAGAATTGGCTTATATTGTCTTATGTATACGAACTTGTAGATGTTTATCACAAGACCCAACCTGCTCTAAATTTAAGGTTTAGGAACTTCAAGAAGTGTTTGCAAAAGGCAAACCAAAATAAAACAGTATAAGTTGGGGTTTTCAGTCTTAGGATCCATTGCCTAAAATTTCTTAGGTTCAGCCTCAAATCATAGTAGTGGGTTTATATACTTTATATATCTGTTCAGTAACAATTTCCAGATAATGAAATGTATACAATTGAAGTGTACATTTTTGAGTTTTGGTAAAGGTACCTCATTCATTGTGGTTATTTTTATCAATCCAAGTCCCTTTGTCACAGCGATTTAAGTAGAATTCAGAATTTAGAGTATGTAATAATTTTGGCTCAAATTTGATTTGTTTCTGAATTTGGTATATTTTCTGCTTTTTGTGTTTTTAAATTGAACTATCTTTTCTCCCAGTTATAAAATGACATGCAGGTTGGGCACAGTGGCTCACTCCTGTGATCTCAGGACTTCAGGAGTCTGAGGCAGGAGGACTGCTTGGAGTTAAGAATTCGAGATGAGGCTGAGCAATGTAGTGAGATCCTGTCCCTATAAAAAAAATTGAAAAATTAGCCGGGTGTGGTGGCATGTACTTGTAGTCCCAGCTGCTTGGTAGACTGAGGCAGGAGGATCGATATAGCCCAGGAGTTTGAGGTTGCTGTGAGCTACGATGACACTACTGTACTCTATGAGAACTTCTCTCATAAAAAGAACATACATACATATATGTAAATTTTACAACAAATTAACAGCATAGAAATATAGAAAGATTGGCTTTCATAATTCTATCTACCAAAGAAAGATAATATTTTGAAGTATATCCTTTCATATATGTATATATATGCGATTCTCTTGCCTCAGCCTCCCAAGTAGCTGGGACTGCAGGAGCCTGCTACAATATATGTATATTTCTCCTTCTGCTTTTTAAAGACCAAAATCGCATCATTTAATACATGATTACATGATGCAAACTGGTCCTTTTTTTTTTTCTTTTTTAACCAAACTCTAATTCTCTAATGCTTAGACCTATTATTATATGGACATCATTCTTAACCAGTGCATATATTTTATCTCCATTGCCATGTCTAGTTCTTTATGATATGGGCACTTTTATCAGTTACTTAACTAACCTCTCTGCTAATGGACATTGAAGTTA
Source organism: Arctocebus calabarensis (assembly GCA_963573935.1). Taxonomy (NCBI): domain Eukaryota; kingdom Metazoa; phylum Chordata; class Mammalia; order Primates; family Lorisidae; genus Arctocebus; species Arctocebus calabarensis. The sequence goes on from CAUYON010081424.1 coordinate 13,102, forward strand.
TTACTGTTTTTTTACTTCTGCAAGTGATCTACAATGAACATCTATATTGACTCTATCTCCTGAACATTTCCATAAGTTAAATTGTCAGACATATTGCCAAATTAAGAGCAGTTATACACAGTTAACACTTTTACTGATAAGGGAGAACCTTTTACCCACATTTTCACATGCACTGGATATTATTAACTCATTTAAATCTTTGTTAACCTGACCGAAAAAAATTATTAGCATATTTTATCTTTATTTTTATGTTTTTTAAAAAAATTAGTATTTAGGACATCTTTTCTGATGTAAATTTGCTCTGTGTATTTCCTGTTTTGAAATGGGCCTTTTAATTTCTTCATCTTTTCTATTGTTTCTGTTTATTAAAAATGTGCATACAGGGCGGCTCCTGTGGCTCAGCGAGTAGGGTGCCGGCCCCATATACCGAAGGTGGCGGGTTCAAGCCCGGCCTCGGCCGAACTGCAAAACAAAAAAATAGCCGGGCGCTGCGGCGGGCGCCTGTAGTCCCAGCTACTAGGGAGGCTGAGGCAAGAGAATCGCTTAAACCCAAGAGCTGGAGGTTGCTGTGAGCAGTGTGATGCCACGGCACTCTACCCAGGGCGATAAAGTGAGACTCTGTCTCTACGAAAAAAAAAAAATGTGCATACAGTGTCTAGGCCTGGCATATAGTAGACAGTAATCACTGTCTGCATAACTATGTGCCTTTAATATGCAGATTTCAACATTGTCTTTTTTATTTTATTTTTTTTTGAGACAAAGTCTCATTATGTCTCTTTCCATAGAGTGCTGTGGTATTACAGCTCACAGCAACCTCAGACTCTTGGGCTCAAGCGATTCTCTTGCCTCAGCCTTCCAAGTAGCTGGGACTGCAGGAGCCTGCTACAATGCCCCGCTATTTTTTTATTGTTGTTATTAGTTGTCATCATTGTTTAGCAGGCCTGGGCCGAGTTTGAACCCACCAGCCTGGTGTATGTGGCTGGTGCCCTAGCCGCTGAGCTACAGGCGCCGAGCCTAATTCCAACATTTTCAGAAGTACAGAGAATAATACATTGAACTCCCATGTGCACAGTGCCCAGCTCCCATAATTGTCCACATGCGGCAGTCTTGTTCATACCACATTCAGCCACTAACTAGCTGGACCCTGATTGTTTTATTTATTTATTTATTTTGAGTCAGAATTTCACTTTGTTGCCCTCGGTAGAGTGCCGTGGTGTCATAACTCACAGCAATCTCAAACTCTTGGGCTCCAGCAATCCTCTCACTTCCGCCTCCCAAGTAGCAGGGACTACAGGTGCCTGCCACAATGCCCAGCTATTTTTAGAGACGGGGTCTCCCTCTTGCTCAGGCTGGTCTCAAATTCAGATGAATTCGTGAGTTCAGATGATCCGCCCACCTCCCAGAGTGCTGGGATTACAGGCGTGAGCCAGCACACTCTTGGCCTCCCAGAAAGCTTATGCCATATTGTTTTAAACATCTATGTAGTCACATTTGTTAGTCTTTTCTTTAGGGTTTCTGGACTTTGTATCCTAAGAAGAGCCTTTCCTCAACCAAAGTTTATAAAAATATTTGCTTTAAATATGTTTAAAAACATATTTAAGTATTGTAATTCATCTGGGATTAAGTTTCAGTATAGCAGTATAGGGTATAAGGAAGGATCAGATACCTTTAAATGGCTCATTCCTTAATAAAAATAAAACTTTTTATAGGCACAGTGAGGTTAAATTTACCAAAAAAAGTATTTGCCTACTGAACTATGGAAGCTGTTTAATCAGTATAAACTTATTGCTGGTGAAGGGCATAAAATATCTACAACCAGTTGTTAGAGTGAGATGGTGGGATCTGATCAGATGTGTTCAGTAATTTCCATCTTGGCACCTCCATTTTAAATCCTTGGGCCTCAGTCTTCTCGGTTGAGGCATTTATTTGCACATTTATTCCTATTGTCAAACAATATTATTTATATCACATTCTAAGGCAGTCCTGAATTGCTGAACTCAAGGTTTATCATCCTGCTCTTCAGGGGTGGTTGGTTGTTTTCATCCCTTCCTCACTGGAAGAGGCCCCTGGGCGTTAGCGATAGTCAGGAAAGGGATGGGCCCACTGGGAGAGCAGGTTCAACCTGAGGCTGAGTCTTGGCTCGTCAGGTTCTCACTGCTTGTCTCCTTTGCAGGCACATCCTCATCTGCCTGGCGGCCTACCTGGGCTGTGTGTGCTTTGCCTACTTTGATGCTGCCTCAGAGATCCCTGAGCAAGGCCCCGTCATCAAGTTCTGGCCCAGCGAGAAATGGGCCTTCATCGGTGTCCCCTATGTGTCCCTTTTGTGCGCCAACAAGAAATCGCCTGTCAAGATCACATGATAGCAAGGTGGTGGCTGGCTTCTCTGCTTATTTTCCTTCATGCACTGGGCTTCACTTGCTAGCAAAGACAGCCAAGGGGTTCAGTGCGTTGGGGTGTGGCCTGTCTTTTAAAATTTCTGTTCCCTTGGACTCTAACTGGTGTTTCGGGAGACTCCAGGATTCCCCTAGGCACAGAAATGAGTGTCTTCCCTTTCCCAAAGATGGAGAGTAGAGGGCTTAGGTGTCCTTCGCAGCCTGGTTTCTAGATGCAGTGGCTTTTGGGATTGAATCCTTTATGGCCATGCAGAGCAATCCTTTGAGAAACCCAGCCGCCCCCCCCCATGCCTCTCTTCCTGGAGAAAGCTGGCCTGCTACAGCCCCTGCCATTCCCAGGCACCCTTGGAGCGAACTCTACTGTTGACAAGACCCTCTGGTTCCAATGGAAGGTGCTAGAGATTTTCATTTGGGAAAACTGCCCTTAGATAAAACTAAAGAAATGAAATACACATAGGGCTTGTGGTTAAATAGGCTAGTTTTTCACTTGCAACTCTTGACTAACCCAGCTTTTACAAACATTTGTGAATCCTTTTACTACTACCTCTTGCTGAGAAATGGAGACTGACTTTCAGATGAGGGTAAAGCTAATGAGTAAAACCCTCTGTGCCAAAATCTGCACTCCACCGTAAGCCGTTCTTGAAGATGAGCACAATTTTTTTTTAAGTATTGAGATCACTTCTGCCTCCCCTCTCCTGCCTCAGTTCAGTAGCCTCAAACACACAGAAGAATAGACCCCCCCCTCCTGTGACCCGACCTCTATAAGATTACCAAAGGGCTCCTTACGATTTTGGTGGAGGTGCTGGCTCAGCATTTGGAGCAAACATGAAGTTTTGGGAAACTTTTTTTTCTTATTTGAAGCCTCTAGGATGCCATAGTATTCTGGAAATTATCTTCAGAACTTTCACCTCTCCTTTCTCTGACTTTCCCGAGGACCTATGCTCCTCACCCTCGGAGTGCAAGGTGCTTCCCATGGTTTCTCAGAGCTCACTCTGCTCACTCTTCCCAAGTGCTGCCAGTCACCACACACTCACTGCCTGGTTTGAGTGGCTGGTGCAGCAGGACAAATCCGTTGCCTTCTGAATTTTTCTTATCTAACGATACACTGGCTACTACTTATCTCCTCTTCCTTGGGGTGAATGAAAGATTCCAATCTGTCTCCAAGGCAGAAGGTGGGAATCATTGATCTCAGGGATAATTTTTACTCAGGCATCTCCTGCTTTTTAACATTCCATTTTTGGGGGGACCTTCTTATGTGGACAGGAGCCATGTCACTGTCCTAAGAATCTAAGAGTCGACAAGTTTTTGGCACATCCAGCAGCTCTTTAATATGGTTAGAAATGGCACAAGTGATCCAAGGTGAAAAACCCAATCAGCAACTGAATTTAGAGTTTGAACGTGAATTTCTTTATCCTACCTCTTGTCATCAGATTACTTAGCAGCAGAACCTTGTTTGCAGTAAGAAATCTTTATGTGTGAAGTAAGTTATATTTTATTAACTCCAATTTATTTAATGTTAAATTTATAGTATTTACATAGTAATATATCAGGCAGTGAAAGTGCAAATTAACACATTAGTGATTTCCAAGGTAGAAAAATTTGGTGTTAAATGGGTGTACATGTTGCTTTATTATAGTTTTAAAAAATTTCAAAAATGATCTTTGTATTAAACATTTGTGGAACCTCAAAGGCACCTCTCTGAGACCTAGGTGGTTCATGGAACAGAACTGCTGTTAAATCTTTTGGGCTTCAAGGTTTTTTTTTAGTGATAGAGTCTCACTTTATCGCCCATGATAGAGTGCTGTGGTGTCACAGCTCACAGCAACCTCCAACTCCGGGGCTTAGGTGATTCTCTTCCCTCAGCCTCCCGAGTAGCTGGGACTACAGGTGCCTACCACAACGCAGCTATTTTTTTTTGCAGTTTGGCCTGGGCTGGGTTTGAACCTTCCACCCTCGGTATATGGGGCTGGTGCCCTACCCACTGAGCCACAGGTGCTGCCCGGGCTTCAAGTTTTTAAAGGGAGACAAACCATTCTCATTTCAGGTTGACCTTATCAGGCATGGATCCTAGTCTCTGTTTAGCAGCATAAAAATGCTCCACAGTAGAGAGTTTGCCCAGCTGTCTTAGTGTAGAAGCACAGATAAGTAGCAGAATGGGTGGGGGGAATGATTTTTTTTATGTGAGATTTAATTTGTCTTGAGGGTTCCTCACTGAAAGGAGCATTGTCTCAACAATTAAGGAAGGACTATTTCTTCCTATCCAGTGGAGGACTTGTTCCCTGGGGGCCTTGGAGACACCCCCACCTCCAATCCCTGGAAATAGGGATAAAATACTATTGCTGGATGTATTTGAATAGGCCTGGATGGAAGCACTGGGCTGTTAGCTTTTCTAGAAGACAACTAGGTTAAAATGTCAAAGGAAATGCTTTTAATATGAAAAGCAAAGTGCCCTTCCTAGAGTGCCCTCCTCCTCATAACGAGATAGGGTTGCAAAAGACATATGGAATAGGGTATACTTGAAGAGGACGACATGTAACTCTACTTTTGAACAGAAATCATTGTAACTTGCCAGCATGGATATAAGTCAGGAGAGTAGAATATACCAGTCTTTTTAATTGTTTTTATTATTTATTTTTACTTCTGCAATGACTTGGGACCAATCTTATTTTAAGCTTGGTTCATGGCATCGTTCATATTATAGAAAAGCAATACATGCTCTTTAAAGGACATTGGGAAACTATAGAAAAGTTAAAAAAGAAGAGGGAGAAGAAGAACTGATATTTCTTTTGCCCAAGCAAAACCATTGTTGGTATTTTGGTATATTTCTTTTTTCTGTTTCGTCTTTTCTCCACCCATTATGGCTGTAAATACATGTGTTTTAGAACTGACAGTTCTTTCTGTAGATTAAATGGAATATAAATGCCAACTGTATGTTTTTTTCCACGAAGAGAAGGTTTGGAATATACCAGACTTAGCTATGTCCTTAAATACTCATCACTAGGTCTGAGATTCTGAGAATTACTACTGAATCTTCATTTTTAATCAAGCCTACCATGAATGGGCCCTAGGAAATAATGTACTGAGATCTACTTTTTAATATGCTTCTGCACGGGGATTAATGAGTCACAGTAAATAAGCTGTTAAATATGTGACTTCACAGATTTTGATATGTTTAGATTTATAAAAAAATGTCTTATTTCATTAATTGATGTACAATCAGGAACCTCCCTCTTCTTTCCCCTCAGTAGACATTTAGGAGTTTGGAAGGTCATGGCAGAGGTTACTCAGCCTGGCTGTTAGATTTTGTTCTGGTTAGACTTTGCCCAAGATCAATACCCATCAGGAACTGGATTTAGGATATAAAAAACCATTGTTATCAAGTGATCCTTCTAGTCACTGATTCTTAGAGTGTTTGATTGTTGCTTATTAGAAGAATAAACCTTTTCTTCCCTTTATGATTATATAATTGTAAAGCTAGGCCTTTAGTGAGCACATTTAAGGTATGTGGGGATGAGACGTCTGACTCCTTTTGGTAATGGGCTACATTTTGGGGGAACACTGTGCCTGTCCAACGAAGAGTGCCTAAAACATTAGTTGTAGAAAGGTGTTCTACTGGGAGACAAAGCTTGATGGTCATCAAACACAGGCTTTGTAGAAAAGCTGCCACCTATCCCAGGGAGTGGGTTTCTCAGGTGTGTAAAAACTTCTGTCACCAGTTCATCATGTTCCAGTGAGCCAGGGCTAGGCTGAAGGCTCTGGGACTGGGATTTGAGCCTTCCCTGGCTCCTTATCCCTTGGGGCTGATGTGGAACCATCTCTAGGGGGCAGGTGAGAGCAGAAGCTTGCTCAGCCAGGGTCCCCCTCCTAGCTTTCACCCCAAATGAACTTGAAACCTTTTACAGCCAAGGCTTTGTCTGGGTGCTGTTGTTCCAGCTGGTCAGGGAGAAGTCTTGGGCCAGATTGGGATTCTCAGTGGATTTTTATAGACATCATTCTCCTGCAGAGTAAAGAAAAATGGCCTCTACATTAAGGGACTAATTGTTTGAATTGTGTCCTTCCCTATATGTTAAACTGTATTTATGACTATTTTATAACCACAATATGTAACCAGAGCAAATATAGTATATTCAGATATATACCTTATTTTATACCTTATATCGAGTGTGCTGTATTAGAGTGGCGTGACCACTAGCTGTAGTAAAATTTAATCTCCATTGCCTGGGAGTGATTTAAGGCCTTTGAAAATGGAGCTTTTGCACTTTATGCTCTTTTGTGAACTGACTATGATGACTCTCTGATCTTAAAACTGTAAATGGCATTTTCTGTGAATGAATATGTGTATGTTTGTGTCTGCTTCCAAATGATTTCTGAAGTATCTGCAGTGAAAATGTATCTAAGGCAAATTTTTTTTCTTTCATTTCTTAATTAATTTGGGTACTATTGTTATTAAATATGTTTAAAGTAAGTATAATTTGTTGGTTTCTTCTCAGAGCTGTTAATACATCTAAATATTTCCTGTGTAAAGCACCTAAACACAGTTTATTTTTATTTTCATTTTATTTTTTTGAGACAAAGTCTAACTATGTCACCGTCAGTAGAGTGCTGTGGCATTACAGCTCACAGCAACCTCCAACACCTGGGCTCAAGAGAGTCTCCTGCCTCCGCCTCCCAAGTAGCTGGGACTACAGGCGCCCACAACAACCTTGGCTATTTTTTTTGGTTGCCGCCGTCATTATTTGGCAGGCCTGGGCTGGATTCGAACCCGCCAGCTCAGGTGTAGTGGCTGGCGCCTTAGTTCGCTGAGCCACAGGTGCCAAGCCCACGCCTGGCTAATTTTATAAATGCTCGCTCTTGCTCAGGCTGGTCTTGAACTCCTGAGCCCAGGCAATCCATCTGCCTTGACCTTCACAGTTTTTTTTAATTAAAAGTTCTATTATGCCAATAGATATAAAGTCTCAAATATATAAAACAGTTCATTTGTGCTGGATTTTAGTCAGTCACTAGAACGATACTGTGACTTTTCAAAGTAATAAATTATTTTAGCAGGAAAATCCATATCTATATTAAAAAAAATCTCCTATGACATTTTATAAATTGAAGTATTCAAAAGAATATGATCATCAGAAAAGAAAGACTGGTTAAGCATTATCAGGGTCATTTTTAGGCCTTTTGTTTTTGGCCATGATCAGTGGGACAAGGGGTGGCCTCTGAGAACTTTGACAGGTCTTCTATCTAGGAAAATGCCCAGGTACAGATTGAGTATCCCTAATCTCAAAATCTAAAATCTGATGTTCTCCAAAATCCAAAACTTCTTGAGCACCACCATCATGTTCAATGAAAATACTCATTGGAGCATTTTAGATTTTAGATTATGCACACTGAGGTGGGATAATGCCAATATTCTAGAGTCTGAAAAGAACAATTTGAAACCTAAAATACCTTTGGATAAGAGATCCTGAACCCGTATATAATTTGGGGAAGTTCAGAGATTTCTAACAGGTAACGAACCTCTATCAGAAGACCAAGCAAGGATTCAAATTCTTTCTGGTGCTGAAATTAATTATTCTTTCCTTAGGATTGAACGTTTTGAGGTCATGGCCAGGAAAAGTGGCTGGGGAAGCTGTTGAAAGCTATACGTCTGTGGGACTGTGTGTGTGTGTCTCCCTCAGACTGGACTGCTCACTCCCCCCTGTGGGTATCATCTTTGCTTTAGTCTGGCCACAAGTGGGTGCAATCACCACCGCTTCCCTTTTCTGACTACTCTTAAAGACCAGAGCTTTCCACCTGGTTTCTCCCTCACTTCTCTTTTGAGGGCTTTACGTTAAAAGGCTTGACTTTCAAGGACTATACTTTTTTTTATTTTTTTGAGACAGAGTCTCGCTCTGTTGCCCCAGACTAGAGTGTCATGGTGTCATAGCTCACGGCAACCTCAAACTCCTAGGCTCAAGTGATCCTCTTGCCTCAGCCTCTCAAGTAGCTGGGACCACAGGCACCCGCCACAATGCCTGTCTAGTTTTTTAATTTTTATTTTTAGCAGAGGCATGGTCTTGCTCTTGCTCAAGCAGGTCTTGAACTCCTGAGCTCAAGCAATCCACCAGCCTCAGCCTAGTAGGATTATAGGCGTGAGGCAGCCATACTTTAAAGGGCTGGAGAGAGGCAGACCCAAGGTGCTGGCAACTTTTATGGTGCAGCTGGAGACTTACATCTTCCTGGCAGCCTCTTCCTGGTTTACAGTTTCAGACAATCCTTAAGATGGTATCTGGGCTTGTCATACCATCCTGTCTACTTTTGTTTTGTTGGCTTTTTTCCATAATAAAAAGTTTACAAATAAGGCATTTGGGTTTTTGTTCTCCATTCTCTCCTGAGTGGGCTCAGCCTCCTTTTCTGCCCATTTTAAGGGGGCTGGCAGCCCCTCTTCCCCCTCTGAGGAGCTATCTTTGTCTCCTGAGGCACTTCTGTCTCTGACCTTCTCCAGGCTGGCGATACGTAGTTTACCTGGGAAGTCTTCCCTGTGGGTATTCACTCACGAAATGGAAAAGATCAACTTCGCATGAGTTTTGGTTCATTTATTTTATACTTCTCATTAAAGCAAAACATTTGATCCACCTGTTTTTACAATTGAACACAGTGATCATAACACTATTTTAAAAGTGTAACAAAAAGCAATAGACTTTTAGAGTTTTATATTGGGGGTAGTGATGAGAAAGTGGCGAAAGATAAGGCCAGAAGCTGAAGTGACAGAAAACACACAAAGGCCTTGATAGTCGTTGCAGAGGAATTCTGTGCACAAGGAAAGGTTTTAACTGCTGGGGTAGGCGGGTCTGGAAGAGACTCCTGGAGTAATGCTGCCATCTTATGGTTCTTCTGGGTACTGCTGTCAGTGGCCATTTCCAGTTCCTGAGCATCCCAGAACTCACAACCATTGTCTCAAAACTCCTACAAGTTGTGCAGCCTTTGGGCTCAAGTGTGTTTCCCTAGATTTTTTCAAGCATCTCTCTGCCTTTTCTTTCCTCTCTCATTCTTTATTACCTTGGAAGTTTTAGAATCTGCCTAATGCAATAACGCAAATACAGGCATTTCTATCTTTGGAGGATGGGCTCCAGGACCACGCTCTTAATACTAAAATCTGGGGTGCTTAAGTCCCATATAAAATACCATGGTATTTACAGATTACCCATGCACATCCTCCCACATGCTTTCCTTCATCTCTCAGGTATTTATAATACCTAATACAATGTAAATGTTATGCAAATAATTGCTAAACTGTATTATTTTTTATTTGTGTTATTTTTATTGTTGTATTGTTATTTTTTCAAGGATTTTTTTCTTTTTTCTTTTTTGCAGTTTTTGTCCAGGGCTGGGTTTGAACCCACCACCTCCAGTATGTGGGGCCGGTGCCCTACTCCTTTGAGCCACAGGCACTGCCCAGGAGTTTTTTCTTTTTGAGACTCCAGAGAGGAGTGCAGTGCCCATCACTGCTCACAGCGACCTCAGACTTCTGGGCTCAAGAGTACCCTCCACCTTCAGCCTCCTGAGTAGCTGGGACTACAGGCTCGTGATACTATATGTAGCTAGAGAAAGTTTTTAATTCACAGGGACTAAATTTAACTTTTGGGATTAATAGCATCATCTATATAAATCAAATCCTCTTACAACCCAGTTCTCTTTTAGCATGAGTGCAGTTTAAATCAAGGCTTAGCAAAGGCCTGTTTGGGTTACCACATGATAAGGCGGCTGCAGAGGGCTACAGTGATGGAAGCAGCTTAGAACTGTGAGGAGGGTGGAAGGAGGCTGCTACCTTCAGACATCCATGCATTAGAGAAGAGTCAGCAGTGCTGGGCAGAAGGCAGGAGAGAGGGGGGAATTCTAAACTTTGACTGATAGCCATAAGCCACATTTGATAATATGTCATCTCAGCCCAGTGAAAAGAAAGATATTACTTTCCTACAAGCAAACTGTATTTGACAGCCCATCATGTAAGTTATCTTTCATAGAAGCTGTCTTACTCTTCACAGCTACACAGAGAGCAGCAGCATTATTATGTCAGTTTTGGTTACGATACAACTGAGGCTAAGAAATGGAAAGCTATTAAGTGGCAGAGCCAGGATTCAAGTCCAACACTTTTAACTTTTAGGTTTAGTTATTTTCCCACAATCTACGATGGATTTAAATTTTTTCAAAATTGTTTTCCCATAGGTGGGCGCCAAATTAGGATTATCAGATTCAAAACAGTCCTGTACATACAAACAAACTACAGTTGGCCTTCTGTGCCCATGGATTCCATACCCATGAAGTCGACCAACCTTGGACTGAAAATATTCAATTCCATGTGGAAGCAGCTAGTTTAGCAGACTAGCTCAGGCTAGTCACCAGATGAGTAAAAAGAAGAAAATATTTGGAAAAAAATATTGCATCTGTTCTGAACATGTAGCAAGTTATTTTCTTGTCATTCTGTAAACAATGCAGTCTAATAACCATTTTCATACACTTGCATTGCATTGGGCTTTATAAGTAATCTAGAGATGACTTAGAGCAAAGCGTGACTTAGAGCAAATCTAGAGGATGTGTGTAGGTTATCTTCAGATTTTGGTATGGAGCGAGGTCCTGAATCCAATCCCCTGCTCCTAACAAAGGACAACTGTATAGAGTGACAGTTGGCATGTAGTAGACGCTCAGTAGATGGCAGCTGGTCATCAAGGTGACCTGCCACTAAACAACCTGGCACGCCAGTTTCATCTGTGGCTGTGGGGAGGAACTACCCCCATTTCCTGTTCCTTTCCAGGGTGGGGTTTATGTCCATACCCGCCTGCTTCCTCTTCTGGCTCCATAGCTGAGCTCGCTCTCTCCCTCAATGATAGATCTGCACATGTAATCACTTCCTGGCCATCTCTGTTTGGGTGTTTGGACCTTCAATAGGCACTTCACATTTGCCCTTACATCTCTCCTAGACCTGCACCTTGCCCACCATCTCAGGGAGCGCTGCCCCTTTCCATTCAGTTGCTAGAGAAGCCCCGACCTCCCTCAGTTGTCCACCTCCAACCCAGTAGCAGACACAGCCTCTTCATTCCACATCTCTGTTGTCTCTGACACATCCATTTCTTGCTTTTTTTTTTTTTTGGACAGAGTCTCACTTTGTCCTCCCTGGTAAAGTGCTGTAGCATCATAGCTCACAGCAGCCTCAAACTCTGGGACTCCAGTAATTCTCTTGCCTCAGTCTCCTGAGTAGCTGGGACTACAGGCGCCCACCACAACACCTGGCTATTTTTAGAGACGGGGTCTGGGTCTGGGTCAGGCTAGTCTCCAGCCTGTGAGCTCAGGGGGTCCACCCGCCCCAGCCTCCCAGAGAGCTGGGATTACAGGCGGGAGCTCCATTTCTCTCTTAGCCTACAGAAAATGCCTTCTGCTTCATGTGACTTAGCGTCTCTGTCAGAGCTGGCCCTTGCCTTCCTTTCCAGTCTTCCTGCTTTGAGCTTCTCCCCCTTGCCCCTCAAGTGCCTCTGTCAGAACTTGGTGTTGAACAGGGCTGCACATGGCCCTAGGGCCTGTATGGATTAAATCCATCACTGAGTAATGAATCGCCCCAAAACGTAGTTACCTGAAATGTGGAAACTTCCTCCCACGGTTCAGGAGGCCAGAAGCCCCCAGTGCGGGGCTTTCCCAGGTTGGCTCCTCCTGGAGGCCGCGGAGCACAGGCGCCCTGCGTCTCTCCCGCATCCCCGCTGTGGAGAGGCGTCACTCCAACCCCGCCTCCCCAGTCACTCGGCTCTCTCCTGAGTCTCTCTGTGTCTAAACTCCCTCTCCTTCATTTTATAAAGACACCAGTCATTGGATTTAGGGCCACTCTAACCCAGGAGGACCCATCTTGAATTGTACCTGCAAAACTTCACTTCTAAATAAGGTCCTGTTCTGAGGTTCTGGGTGGATGCGAACTTTGTGTGTGTGTGAGGGGACACTATTTGACCATTCCACTCCCATAAGCTGCTTCCTGCGTCTGACAGGGCCGTGAAATCCCCTCCTCACTTTTAGCCAAAGGCAGAAGAATTGACTTGGTGTCACAGACTCCTCCCCGTGCTGTGTGCACACACACGCACACTCATCTTCATGTACGCGCGGGCACATGCACACCTGGGGCTTCCTTTTCCTCTCCTGTGGTCCCTGTTGGAGTTTCCTGTAACAGAGTTTCCCCATCTGACTTGGGGAGCAGGTGCCCCGTCTCTAACCAGATGCTTCTGCAAAACCACGAGGGCAGCAGCACTAAAGGGGAAGGTCCGGGGGCTGCCTTAGGAAGAGGGGCTTTAGGGAGCTTGTGTGGGTGTTCACTGGGCAGAAACTGCCTGCTCGCCCAGACCTCAGGGGTCTGGTGGGATAAAGCCATCCACCCCCACCCCATTACCTCCCCTTGTATTCTCAGAGACAAGGCCAGGCCTGAGCTGCCCATTAGTGTTTGGGAGGTGGAATCCAGGCATCAACTTACCGACCAGTCATCAATTCACAGAGATGATCAGGATGTGTTGGGAGTACCTGGGGTGGGGGTGGGGGCAAGGCAGTTTTCCTGGATTGGAGTGCAACATCCAAACTGAGACTGAAGGGACAGGAGGGAGGTCAAGGCTGGGTAAAACATGTCAGGGGCACAGGATGGTGTTTGGCAGAGGATAGCGCCTTCTTGGACGGCACTGGTTGGATCCGTCAGCAGTACAGATGTGTGTGTGTGTGTGTGCGCGCGCGGTGGTGGTGGTTTTGTGTAAAGAAAGTATGAGACAGGACTGCAGGAACCATTCTCAGGAGTTAAAAATATCAGAAGGGGGGCTGGGCATGGAGGCTCATGCCTGTCGTCCCTGCACTTTGGGAGGCAGGTGGATTGCTTGGGGCCAGGAGTTCAAGACTAGCCTGGACAACATAGTGAGCCCCCTGCTTCACCCATCTCCCAACCAAAAAATTAAATAATTAAAGAAAGGAAGGAAAGAGGGAAGAATATTCTAGACAGGAAGAAAATCAAGAACAAAAGCCTAAGGCAGCCTGGCACATGCTTGTAATCCAAGCAATTGGGGAGGATTGCTTGAGGTCAGGAGTTTGAGGTTGCAGTGAGCTATGATCCTGCCATTGCTCTCCAGCCTGGGTGGGTGACAGAGTGAGATCCTGTCTCTAAAACAGAAAGGGAACTTGGACCTGTAAGACATAGTGTGATTGTTCTGGCTTGGCCATGTCGGAGAGCAGCCTCCTGCTGGTGGGGACTAGACAAAAGGCAGGGATGCACTTTTGGGGTACAAAATGGGCAGGAAAAATACAGGGGTGTGGGCTTGGAGCTGGGTGAGCAGCTGTGAAGAAAGCAGCTGCTGGCTTGGCCACGGCTTGCTCAGGGCCTGCAGCTTCCTTCTTCCAACAGTTGGAACATTAAGGCTGGAAGGGGTCTGCGAGGACACCTCGTCTAACACCCACCTCCTTCCTTTCCACAGAGTTTAAGGTGAGGACTCTGAGGCCTGGAGCCCTGACGGGTGTCTACCAGGGTTACATAGTTTTTATGAGGTAGAAGTGAGCCCAGACCCAGGTCTCCTGACTTAGAGCCCTAGGTTTTTCTATTCCATGGACAGCTTGAGTTCCCTAATAACATGCAGTCTACTGGGAAGACACATATGAGGTCACACAATTAAGTTCGTGAACTCATCCTAGAAAAGGTGCTACATACCTCATTGCCAAATATCACTATGGTCACCAGATACTTTGAAGGTGCCCATAGAGATATTCAGCAATGAGGTATGTGGCACTTTTTCTAGTGTGAGCTTGCAAACGTAACTGTCTAACTTCATACCTTAAACTATACGAGTGGCTGCATAATGAATGACCCCAAAACGAATGACTCCAAAACTACTGAAACAAAAGTAAGCATTTACTATCTGTCAGTTTCTGTGGGTCAGACTTGGCAGTGGCTTGACTGGGCCACTCAGGGTCATTCTCTTATGAGTTTCATTTAGATGTTGGCCAGAGTTTTGAGTATCAAGAATCTTCTATAAGCTGAAGTTTCCCTATTTGTAAAATGGAGACAATAATAGAAGTTATTTGATAGGACTATTACGACAGTTAATGAAATAATTCTCGTGTGGCAGAAACTGCCAATTTTCTATCCCCAATATCAATTCCCCGTTCTTCCTTTGTAATAGAAGCTCCAAGATTTACCTGAGAAGATGGCTGCCTGGAACATGAGCCTACATTTTCCATCATTTTTTGTTTTTGTTTTTCTAGCCAGTTCTGTTTGAGGATGAGTAAGTAGAATTGTATGTGGCAGATTTAAGACAAAAATTTTAAAAAACAACAATATCTCTATTTGCTCTTTTTACTTGATGGCCTCCTCTCTTCTGCTTCTTGAGATGTGGATGAGGTGATTGGAGCTCTGGCTGGCATGTCAGAATGTGAGGCTGAGCACCACACCCTCTCGGGATGATGGACTGATGGATTGAAGGATCCAGAGTTTCTAAAAGTTTCATGGACCTGCCACACCAACCTTGCACTGCCTACGTGATAGAGCAATGAACTTTTATCTTTGTTGAACAAGTACTTTTTCCCCTATATTTATTTATTTTGAGAGAGAGTCTCACTCTGTCACCCTGGGTAGATGACATGGCATCAGCATCATAGCTCACAGCAACCTCAAACTCTTGGGCTTAAGCATCCCCTTGCTTCAGCTTCCTGAGCACCTAGGATGATAGGTGTGTACCACTATGCCCAGATAATTTTTCTATTTTTTATTTTTATTTTTTAGTAGAGATGGGGTCTTGCTCTTGCTCAGGCTGGTCTCAAATTCCTGAGCTCAAGCAATCTACCCTCCTCAGCCTCAGGTGTGAGCTACTATGCCTGGCTTATTCAATAACTATTATTTTGGTTTTTCTGGCTTATGCTGTTGAACTGAACATCCTACCTGATTACACCCTTAGTAAATGCCTGATGATCAGGAGGTTCTTAGTATACTGGCAGGGATCTCGATTATTCAAAGCTGGAGTCCAATCAGCCAACCAAATCTCATAATCTAGATGTGGGCAGAGTACAGGAGACAGCCAGGACAGTGGAGAAAAAGTGCCGGGAAGCCAATACTGTGTGTAAAACAGAATCTTTTCAGTTCCACCCCCAAACCATCTTAGGGTGACTCCAGGAAGCATAAATAAAAACACAGAACTGACTGATTCAGGAGCACTCCCAATTCAGGAGCACCACTGTGTGGCTCTAGGGGGCTGAGCTAGGAATCGTGTTCTGGTCATCTAGAATGAGCCCTGACCGGGGGGAAGGGAGAGGCCAGGCCCCTTCATGGTCCTGGGTTCCTTGAGGCCTCTGCTGCTAAGTACGCTGAAGAGCCTGTGGCTTCATCTCACAGTGAAGGAATGTACATTAATTCATAGTCAAGGGACCTCCAGACTTCCTTTTTGCAGTTCTAAGCTATATACTTAGCATTATTTCATATTAGCTAGAGGTCATTGGACATCATCAAAAACAACAGGAATGTGTGAAATTTCATTTTGCTGGTGCTGTAGGATTGAAAATGTCAGTTCCCTCTAGCCACCTAAGCCATTGGCGGTGGAATTATGCCACAGATCAAGACATGAAGATCAAGTCTTTAATTCAACACTTGAAAATTGTACATTACTGATGCTGCTTGTTCCCATTGCCATGGTCACTGATAATCATTGAGGTCAATGGTGTAATCATTGGGTTATGTGAAGATAGGATGAGGTCATACA
>CAUYON010081426.1:0-19107 GCA_963573935.1 Arctocebus calabarensis
GGGCGCCTGTAGTCCCAGCTACTTGGGAGGCAGAGGCAAGAGACTCGCTTGAGCCCAGGAATTGGAAGTTGCTATGAGCTGTGATGCCATGGCACTCTATCCAGGGTGACAGCTTGAGGCTCTGTCTCAAAAAAAAAAAAAACACTGGGCGGCACCTGTAGCTCACTGGGTAGGGCCCCAGGCCCATACACCAAGCTAGGGGGTCCGAACCCGGCCCGTGCCTGCTATACAACAATGACAACTGCAACAAAAAAATAGCTAGGCATTGTGGCAGGAGCCTGTAGTCCCAGCTACTTGGGAGGCTAAGGCAAGAGAATCGCTTAAGCCCAAGGGTTTGAGGTTGCTGTGAGCAGTGGCACCACGCCACTCTACCGAGGATGACATAGTAAGACTGTTTCAAAAAAAATTATGTTGTAACGCATTTAACCTCAATAGTTCTAAAAAGTAAAAGATTTGAACAGAGAACTTGACAAAAAAAATTAGAATGGTTCATAAATATACTATACCATGGGTATCTCACTGACAATATCACAGTATTACTGTTTCACAATATAATATTTGACACTCGTAAGACTAGAAAGAAATTTTTGATAATGTCAAAAATTGGCAAGGTTCGTCACTACTTCTATTAAAGGAAGAAATGGAAGATGTCATTTGGAGAGGCTTACACAGGCAATTTCAGTATATCTGTAAGTTGTTTAGAGACATAGTCTCATTATGTCACACTTGGTAGAGGGCTGTGGCATCACAGCTCACAGCAACCTCAAACTCTTGGGCTCAAGTGATTCTCTTGCCTCAGCCTCCCAAGTAGCTAGGACTACAGGCACCCACAACAACATCCAACTAACTTTTTTTTTTTTTTGTAGTTGTCATTGTTGATTGGGAGGCCCTAGGCTGGGTTTGGACCCTCCAGCGCTGGTATATGTGGCTGGCACCCTAGCCGCTGAGTTACAGGGGCTGAGCCTATCTGTACATTTCTTAAACTGATAGAACAGGTGTCTTCCCTCATCCTCCTGCCTGTCACCTTTCAGACAGGGTCTTGCTCTGTTTCCCAGGCTGGACTGAAGTGACATGATCATAGCAACATTGAACTTCTGGGCTCAAGCAATTTTCTAACTTTGCCCTCCCAAAGTGCTAGGATTACAGATATAGGCCACCACACCCAGCTGGTTAAATAAATATTCACTATAACTTACACATATATTATAAATATTATTTTGTATTTACTCAATATTTAAATTAAAATGTTGAAAAAACCTTACTACGAAGCTATAGTAATTAAAACAGTATGATGGTAGCATAAGGATCAACATATTGATCAAAGGAATGGAATTGAGAGTCCAGAAATAAACTATGGTCCACTAATCGAACAAGGGTGCCAGTGCCATTCAGTGGGGAAAGAACAGTCTTTTCAAGAAATGGTGCCTGAGACTCGGTGCAGCTCAATGGGCTAAGGCGTCAGCCACATACACCAGAGCTGGCGGTTCGAATCCAGCCCGGGCCCGCCAAACAACAATGACAGCTGCAACCAAAAAATGGTCGGGAGTTGTGACGGGCACCTGTACTCCCAGCTACTTGGGAGACAGAGGCAGAGCTCAATTCGCTTGAGCCCAGGAATTGGAGGTTGCTGTGAGCTGTGATGCCATAGCTCTCTATCCGGGGTGACAGCTTGAGGCTCTGTCTCAAAAAAAAAAAAAAGAAATGGTACCTGGGCTCGGAGCCCGTAGCACAGTGGTTATGGCACTAGCCTCGTGCACCGAGACTGGCAGGTTCGAATCCAGCCTGGGCCTGCTAAACAACGACAACTGCAACCAAAAAATAGCCAGGTATTGTGGTGGGCACCTGTAGTCCAAGCTATTTGGGAGGTTGAAGCAAGAGAATCGCTTAAGCCCAAGATTTTGAGATTGCTGTGAGCTGTGACGCCATGGTACTCTACCAAAGGTGACATAGTGAGACTCTGTGTCAAAAAAAAAAAGAGCTTTGCACCTGTAGCACAATGGTTATAATGCCGGCTACATGCACTTAGGTTGGGGGGTTCAAACCCAACCCAGGCCAGCTAAACAACAATGATAACTGCAACAAAAATAGCCGGGTGTCAAGGCGGGCGCCTATAGTCACAGCTACTAGGGAGGCTGAAGCAAGAGAATCTCTTTTTTTTTTCTTGAGACAGAGCCTTAAGCTGTCACCCTGGATAGAGTGTGGTGGCATCATAGCTCACAGCAAACTCTAATTCCTGGGGTTAAGCGAGTCTCTTGCCTCTGCCTCCCAAGTAGCTGGGACTACAGGCACCTGCAACAACACCTGGCCATTTTTTGGTTGCAACCATCATTGTTGTTTGGCGGACCCGGGCTGGATTCAAACCCGCCAGCTCAGGCGTACGTGACTGGGGCCTTAGCCCATTGAGCCACAGGCACCGAGCTGCAAGAGAATCTCTGAAGCCCAAGAGTTGGAGGTTGCTGTGAGCTGTGACACCATAGTACTCTACCAAGGGAGACATAATGAGACTCTGTCTCAAAAAAAAAAAAAAGAATTGGGCAAAGGACTTTAATAAACTTTTCTCCAAAGAATATATACAAATTCATCAGGTGCAGTGGCTCACACATGTAATCCCAGCACCCTGAGGAGGCCAAGGTGGGAGAAGCCCTTGAGCTCAGGAGTTCAAGACCAGCCTAAGCAAAAGTGAGAACCCTATCTCTACTAAAAATAGAAAAACTAGCTGGGTGCTGTGGCAGGTGCCCATAGTCCTAGCTATTTGGGAGGCTGACACAAAAGGACCACTTGAACTCAGGAGTTTGAGGTTGCTGTGAACTAGGCTGACACCAGGGTACTCTACCCTACCTGGGGCAAGAGAGTAAGACTCTTTCTCAAAAAAAAAAAAAAAAAAAAAAAAAAAAATATATATATATATATATAAAAACAAATGCCCAACAAGCACATGATAAAATGCTTAACTTTATTAGTCATTAGGGAAATTATAACAACAAAGAAATACCACTTCACACCGACTAAGATGGCTATTATTAATATTTATTATTTTTTTTTGAAACAGAGTCTTACTATATCATCCTTGGTAGAGTGCTGTGACATCACAGCTCACAGCAACTTCCAACTCTTGGGCTTAAGCGATTCCTTTGCCTCTGTCTCCCGAGTACCTGAGACCATAGGTGCCTGCCACAATGCCCAGCTATTTTTTGTTGCAGTTGCCACTGCTGTTTTAGTTGGCCAGAGCAGGGGTTCGAACCCTCCACCCTTGGTATATGGGACTGGCACCCTATCCACTTGAGCCACAAGGTGCCACCCTATTATTAATATTTTAAAAATGGAAAATAGCAAATATTGGCAAGGATTTGGAGAAGTTGGAACCTTCGTACATTGCTGGTGGGGGATGTAAAATGGTGAAGCCATTGGGGAAAAATAGTATGTCAGTTCCTGAAAAGTTAAATATAAAATTAACATATGACTTAGCAGTTCTACTTTTGTGCATATACTTAAGAGAACTAAACATACATGTTCAAACAAAAGCTTGTACACAAAAGCTCATAGCAGAATTTTTTTTTTTTTTTAGACAGAGTCTCACTTTATCGCCCTCAGTAGAGTGCAGTGATGTTACAGTTCACGGCAACCTCCAATTCCTGGGCTTAGGCAATTCTCTTGCCTCAGCCTCCCGATTAGCTGGGACTACGGGCACCCACTACAACACCCAGCTATTTTTTGTTGTTGTTGTTGTTGTTGCAGTTTGGCCTGAGCTGGGTTCGAACCCACCACCCTTGAAAATTGGAAACCATGACATGTCCATCAGCTGATAAATGAATAAAATGTAGTATATCCATAAAGTGAAATATTATTCAGCTATAAAGAGAATGAAGTACATGCCACAACATAGATAAACCCTAAAAATATATGCTAAGTGAAATAAGACACACGCAAGAAAAGGTCACATTTCTTTTTGGGTTTTTTTTTTTTTTTTTTTTGAGATGGAGCCTCAAGCTGTCACCCTGGGTAGAGTGCCATGTCATCACAGCTCACAGCAACCACCAACTCCTGGGCTCAAGTGATTTTCCTGCGTCTGCCTCCCAAGTAGCTGGGACTACAGGTGCCTGCCACAACGCCTGACTATTTTTTGCTTGCAGCCGTCATTGTTGTTTGGCAAGCCCGGGCTAGATTTGAACCAGCCAGCTCAGGGTATGTGGTTGGCCCCTTAGCCACTTGAGCTATAGGCACCGAGCCAAGGTCACAAGTTTTATGATTTCATATACATGAGCTATCTAAAATAAGCAAATCTAAAAACAAATAAAAGGTTGGGAGCTTGTAGCTCAGTAGTTAGGGCACCAGTCACATACACCAGAGCTGGTGGGTTCAAACTTGGCTCTGACCTGCTAAACAAGGACAACTAGAACAACAACAAAAATAGGTAGGCATCGTGGTGGGCACCTGTAGTCCAAGCTACTATGGGGGCTGATGCAAGAGAATCGCTTAAGCTCCAGAGTTTGAGGTTGCTATGAGCTGTGATGCAGGGCACTCTACCAAGGGCGACATAATGAGACTCTCTCTCCCTCAAAAAAAAAAAAAATTAAATTATGGCTCAGTGCCTGTGGCTCAAGCGGCTAAGGTGCCAGCCACATACACCTTAGCTGGCGGGTTCAAATCCAGCCTGGGCCCGCCAAACAGTGATGGCTACAACCAAAAAATAGCCGGGTATTGTGGCAGATGCCTGTAGTCCCAGCTACTTGGAAGGCGGAGGCAGGAGAATTGCTTAAGCCCAGGATTTGGAAGTTGCTGTGAGCTGTGACGCCATAGCACTCTTCCCAGGGCAACAGCTTGAGGCTCTGTCTAAAAAAAAAAAAAAAAAAAAGAAAGTTAAATTACATTAGAAAAATAAATAAATAAAAATA
This sequence comes from Arctocebus calabarensis, assembly GCA_963573935.1. NCBI lineage: Eukaryota > Metazoa > Chordata > Mammalia > Primates > Lorisidae > Arctocebus > Arctocebus calabarensis. The sequence continues at coordinate 4,893 of CAUYON010081426.1, forward strand.
AGATCAAAAAAATAAAAAATAAAATAAGCGAATCCGTACAGAAAGATCAATGTTTGCCAGAGGTTGGGGGAAGGGGAACAGGGATGACTGCTTAATGAGTATGGTGTTATTTTTTGGTGATGGAAATGTTCTGGAATTAGACAATGGCAACACTGTAAATATACTAAAAACCAGCAGATGCTATAAAATGGTAAATTTTAACTCAGAAAACTTTTTTTTTTTGAAACAGAGTCTCACTTTGTCGCCCTCAGTAGAGTGCTGTGGCATCACAGCTCACAGCAACCTCCAACTCCTGAGCTTAGGCAATTCTCTTACCTCAGCCTCCCAAGTAGCTGGGACTATACAGGCACCCAGTTTTTTCTTTTCTTTTCTTTTTTTTTTTTTTTTTTTGAGACAGAGTTTCACTTATTAACACTCGTAGAGTGTCGCGCCGTCACAGCCCACAACAACCTCAAACTTCTTGGGCCTAGGCAATTCTCCTGCCTCAGCCTCCCAAATAGCTGGGACTATAAGCGCCCGCCACAACGCCCGGCTATTTTTTTGTTGCAGTTTGGCCGGGGTTGGGCTTGAACCCTCCACCCTCGGTATATGGAGCCAGCACCCTGCTCACTGAGCCAGAGGCGCCGCCCCTTATTCAGAAAACAAACAAACAAACAAAAAAGGGCCAGTGGCCAGGCATTGTAGCAGGCACCTGTGATCCCAGCTGCTTGGGAGGCGGAGGCAGGAGAATCGCTGGACCCAGGAGTTGGAGGTTGCTGTGAGCTGTATGACACCAGGACACTCTCCTGAGGGTGATAAGGTGAGACACTGTCTCTACGAAAAAACAAACAAAAAGGACCGGGCGCAGTGGCTCATGCCGTAAGCTTAGCACTCTGGGAAGCCGAGATGGGCAGACTGCCTGAGCTCAGGAGTTCAAAACCACCCTGAGCAAGAGCGAGACCCCGTCTCAAAAAATAGCCGGGCGCTGAGGTGGGTGTCTGTAGTCCAAGCTACTTGGGAGGTTAAGGGAAGAGAAACACTTGAGCCCAAGAATTTCAGATTGCTGTGAGCTATGATGCCATGGTACTCTACCAAGGGTGGCAAAGTGAGACTCTGTCTCAAAAAAATAAACAAATAAATTACTTAATTAATTAAAAAATAATAAAAATAAAAAAACTCCAGGCCTTGCTTTTAAGTTCTACTAGGACTTAAGCTAATGGAGTCACCGTGCACAAAGTATCTGGAAAAAATGAAATTGCTAAAAGGGTTGGGTGGCGCTGGCCCCATATACTAAGGGTGGTGGGTTCCAACCCAGCAACGGCCAAACTGCAACAAAAAAATAGCTGGGTGGGCAGCGCCTGTGACTCAGTGGGTAGGGTGCCAGCCCCATATACTGAGGGTAGTGGGTTCAAACCAAGCCCTGGCCAAACTGCAACAGAAAAATAGCTGGGCATTGTGGTGGGCACCTGTTGTCCCAGCTATTTGGGAGGCTGAGGCAGGAGAATTGCCTATGCCCAAGAAGTTGGAGGTTGCTGTGGGCTGTGACGGCCTGATACTCTATGAGTGTTAATAAGTGAAACTCTGTCTCAAAAAAAATAAAAAAGAAAAGAAAAGAAAAATCTGGGTGCCTGTATAGTCCCAGCTACTTGGGAGGCTGAGGCAAGAGAATTGCCTAAGCCCCACAGCTGGAGGTTGCTGTGAGCTGTGACACCAGAGCACTCTACTGAGGGCGACAGAGTGAGTCTCCGTCTCTAAAAAAAAAAAAAATGCTAAAAAGGTCAAAACAAAGCATATTAATAAAGCTGAAAAAATTAATTTAGGGACAGGAGACATACTACTAGAAGCCAGCATACTATGATAACTAATACCTATTAATTTTTTAGTTATTTCATTATATTATCACATTCAATTTGGCTTTCACAATAATCCTTGGAGTCACTATTTTTATTTATTTTTTTAAATTATTATTATTATTTTTTGAGACAGAGTTTAACTTTGTTGCCCTTGGTAGAGTGCTGTGGCGTCATAGCTCACAGCAACCTCAAACTCTTGGGCTAAAGTGATTCTCTTGACTCAGCCCCTCAAGCAGCTTGGACTACAGGTGCCTGCCACAGTCTCCAGCTATTTTTAGAGATGAGGTTTCCCTCTGGCTCAGGCTGGTCTCAAACCTGTGAGCTCAGGCAGTGTACCCGCCTCAGCCTACCAGAGTGCTAAGTATTTATTATTTTTTTAGAGACGGGGTCTTGCTCTGTCACCCAAGTGGCACAATCATAACTCACTGCAGCCCTGAACTGTATCCTCCTGCCTCAGTCTTCCAAGAAATCTAGGACAATAAGGATGAACTACCACAACTTAATTTTTAATTTTTTTTAGAGATGATCTTCCTATGTTGTTTAGGCAAGTCTTGAACTCCTGGCAACAAGTAGTCCTCCTGCCTCTGCCTCCAAAGTGCTGGGATTACAGGCATAGGCTCTGGTGTTCCAGACTTTTGAAGAGACAGAGTTTTACTCTGTCACCCTGGTTAAGTACATTGGTGTCGTCGCTCACAGCAACCTCAAATTCTTGGGCTCATGCAATCCTCTTGCCTTGGCCGCCTGAGTAGCTGGGACTACAGGCGCCCACAATAGTTAATCTTGTTTTCCACTTAGAGTAAAAGCTAAAGTCTCTCTAGTAACCTATAAGGCCCCAAATGTCCCTCCTTCCCCATTACCTCTCTCATCTCATCTCCTACCACCCTGCCCCCTCACTCATGCTACTCGAGCCACATCAGCCAATAGGCTCTTCTAGGGACACTTCCATCGCATGCACTGTGCATTGGCCATTCCTTCCATCTAGAATGTTCTCCTGGCTCGGCGCCTGTGGCTCAACGGGCTAAGGCGCCAGTCATGTACACCTGAGCTGGTGGGTTCGAATCCAGCCCGGGCCCGCCAAACAACAATGAAGGCTACAACCAAAAAATGGCCGGGCGTTGTGGCAGGTGCCTGTAGTCCCACTACTTGGGAGGCGGAGGCAGGAGACTCGCTTGAACCCAGGAATTGGAGGTTGCTGTGAGCTGTGATGCCACGGCACTCTATCCAGGGTGACAGCTTGAGGCTCTTGTCTCAAAAAAATAAATAAATAAATAAAATAAAATAAAATAGAATGTTCTACCTTCAGATTATTAGCTGGTTCTTATCCTATCTCTCAGTTATTGCTTAAATGACACTTTCTCAGTAAAGCCTTCCCTGATTATCTCATTTCCACCTGCAGTGTCATATACCCCATCTCCACCTTGGCACTCCCTTGTTCTCTTACTTGGTCTCATTTTTCCAGAGTATTTATTATTAACCATAGTACAGGCTGGGCGAAGAGGCTCATGCCTGTAATCCTAGCTTTCTAAGAGGCCAAGGCAGATGGATCACTTGAGCTCAGGAGTCTGAAACCAGCCTCAGCAAAAGTGAGACCTTGTCTCTACTAAAAATAGAAAAACTAGCCAGGTATGGTGATGGGTGCCTATAGTCCCAGCTACTCAGGAGACCGAGGCAAGAGTTTGAGGTTGCTGTGAGCTATGAGGCTGTGGCACTAGGCAACAGAGTCAGACTCTCTCTCATAAAAAAAAAAAAGAGGGTCAGGTGCAGTGGCTCATGCCATGCCTATAATCCTAACACTCTGGGAGGTCATGGCCAGAGGATTGCCTGAGCTCAAGAGTTGGGAGACCAGATTGAGCAAGAACGAGATCCCGTCTCTACTAAAAACAGAAAAAACTAGCCAGGCGTTGTGGTGGGCACCTGTAAACCCTGCTACTCAGGAGGTTGAGGCAAGAGGATTGCTTGAACACAGGTGTTTGAGGTTGCTGTGAGCTACGATGCTATGGCACTCTACCCAGGGTGACAGAGTGAGACTCTGTTTCAAAACAAACAAACTGTGGCTTGGCGCCTGTGGCTCAAGTGCCTAAGGCAACAGCCACGTACACCTGAGCTGGCGGGTTCAAATCTAGCCCGGGCCCGCCAAACAACAATGGTTGCAACAAAAAAATGGCCAGGCATTGTGGCAGGTGCCTGTAATCCCACCTACTTGGGAGGCGGAGGCAAGAGACTTGCTTGAGCCCAGGAATTGAAGGTTGCTGTGAGCTGTGATGCCATAGCACTCTATCCAGGGAGACAGCTTGAAGTTCTGTCTCAAAAACAAACAAACAAACCAGCCAGCACGGTGGCTCATACCTGTAATCCTAGCACTCTGGGAGGCCAAGGTAGGTAGAATGCCCTGAGCTCACAGGTTTGAGACTAGCCTAAACAAGAGTGAAACCCCCGGCTCGGCACCTGTGGCTCAACGGGCTAAAGCGCCAGCCACATACACCTGAGCTGGCAGGTTCGAATCCAGCCCAGGCCGCCAAACAACAATGACAGCTGCAACCAAAAAATGACCTGGCGTTGTGGCGGGAGCCTGTAGTCCCAGCTACTTGGGAGGTGGAGGCAGGAGACTCTCTTGAGCCCAGGAATTGGAGGTTGCTGTGAGCTATGATGCCACGGCACTCTACCCAGGGTGACAGCTTGAGGCTCTGTCTCAAAAAAAAAGTGAGACCCCCGTCTCTAAAAATAGCTGGGCGGTGTGGTTGGTAGGTGCCTGTAGTCCCAGCTACTTGGGAGGCTGAGGCAAGAGAATCACTGTGAGCTATGATGCCACAACACTCTACCAAGGGTGACAAAGTAAGACTCTGTCTCAAACAAACAAACAAACCGTAGTACATGCTTGATTTATTATGTTTGCCTATCTCCCCAGTTAGAATATACAAGGGCAGGGAATTTTGTCTATTTTATTGAGTAAAGTATTACTAGAACCCAGAACAATGACAAGCACTCAATATTTGTTGAATGAATGGATGACATTAGTAACGTTTTATTGCATTTACTTATAAACAATGCGACTTTGCTCATATGAGACTAAAGCTCCCTAAACAAAGATAATTTATATTATTCTGGACCCTTAATAAATATTGACTGACTATATGAATAAATGGCCTTGAGAAAAGAAGGTGAAAATGAACTGTGTTTGCTTTGAAAATGAGGTATAGGGGCTCAGCTCTCGTAGCACAGTGGTTACAGCACCAGCCACATAAACCAGAGGTGGTGAGATTGAACCTGGCCTGGGCCAGCTAAACAACTGCAACAACAAAAAAAATAGGTGGGCATTGTGGCAGGCGCCTGTAGTCTCAGCTCCTTGGGAGGCTGAGGCAAGAGAATTGCTTAAGCCCAAGAGTTGGAGGTTGCTATGAGCTGTGATGCCATGATACTCTACTAAGGGTGAGATAGTGAGACTCTGTCTCAAAAAAAAAGAGAAAGAAAAAGAAAATGAGGTATAGAAAACAACTTATGATAAAGAATCACAAGGGATGAGAAAAAAATGGCTGCAGGATAAAAGATGGTACCACAGGAAAAAGAGGTTAATTATATAAAATGAAGCCTGTGTAATGAAGAATAAGAAACTTTTTGAAGGTGCCACTTCTTTGCCTTAAATAATATACACATTCAATAGGAGTGCTGAATAGAGATATACCCTCTGGAACATCTAACCTGTGGAACTGTGGTCTCCAGGTTGTAGTGCTTATTCAGGAATTTCAGCAGCTTCTGTGAGGGTCGGTCAATGGCCAGTTGGTGTGGCTCAACTCGCTCCTTCTGCAGGGAACAGGAGAGTCAGAGGAGGAGAATGTATGGGGAAAGGATGACAACAGGAACCCAGGAGACAGGGAAGGGAATAGCAGGATGTCGCAACATGGAGGCAGGGCTTCTGGAATGACTTAAGGCAAAAGAGCCTTTGATCTCTATAGTGGGGAGACCAGTAAAGAGATAAGTGATACCTGCAACATATACTGGAAGAGTTCTCGGCCATAGCCATGACGTTGCACAGACTCATGGATGTAAAAATCCAGGATGCAAAGTGGCTCAACTTCATTATGAGCCTCACGATCATCCTAAGCGGTAAACAATAAAAATCCTTTAGGATTCAGGCATCTTTGCTGCCCCCTAACCTCCAGCACTTTTGTTTTCAGGAACTAGTGTATACCAATTCCCCGCTTCTAATAACACTCACCAGTACAAAGAGCTTCTTGTATCCAACTTTGAGGAAACCAATAATGGCTCCTTTTCCAGCCCTGTAGGATGGAAAAAATAATGGACAAGCTATTTGGAAGAGATAGAGTCAAAGATGTGGAAAGGGCTGAGGGAGGAAGGAATTAAACATGAGATGGAAGAGCATTTGGCACTCACGGTCGGGCTGAAGTGTCTTTGAGCACGTAAATAACATGGCGGTTACTCTGCATCCTTGATGCACTGGTAATGGGAGCGGAAAGATGCTGAGCCTGTCAGGAAGATAAAGACACAATTATTGCAAGTCCCTCCAAAGAACCTAGCTCTCTCTTATTTACCATCTCACAGAGGTTCCCCCCTTCACCTAAAGACGTCCCAGTACCTTGGCAGAAGCCTTGCCCAGTTCATCTATAATGGTCATAATTTGCTGCTGCAGATCAACGCTACAGAAAGAGAGGAAATAAAGAGTCAGATACTCACCGAAATAGAGAGTCCTAGGCAGTTACATCTGGGAACTCAGGCCACAACTCCAACCCAGGTTCAACACTTAAGGCTCTCTGCCTTTGCCTGCTAGTCTTCCAATGTGATTTCCCACCCCAGTCCCACTGGAACCCAAACTTCTGTCACATCTTTCAAGGTGGTGTATTCCTTTCTGCCTTAAGGTTATTGTAGAGGAAGCAAGAAGGCTGGGTCAATTACATCCTTTGGTTGAGACCACATATTGGGCTTAGGAGTGAAAGGGTGTAAACCCAAGCGCCGATCAGCCCCACTAGGTCTAGGGTCAGAGGTCTCAAAAAGGGCGAGCCAGGACATCAAAAGGAGCAGGTGAGTAGTCTGAAGGGGGCGTGGTGCCTGGACCAGGTTTTTAGAGGAACCAGGAGAGAGGGGCTATGGGTCGGGTTTGAGATGTCACCGAGCCAGCGTTGTGGTTCCGGGTCGGCGGGCCGGGGGCCGTAGGTGCTGGTCCAGCACTGTGATCCGCTCTGGGAGCAGGGCATCCACATCGAACGGGAACTCCATGGCCCATTGTGCACGGCCGGATCCGCCCAGCACAACGTCACTTCCGCCCCTCCCCTCGCCCTCGGAGCCTTTATTCCAGGAGCCCCGCCCACAGACCCTACCCTTGGTGTCCTGGCAGCCGACCCAACCCAGGGATCTGGATTTGCTCACCAAACCAGCAGTCCCTTCAGCAAGTCCACTCACCCCTGCCTTCCAGACCATAGGCGCCATGGCAAAGGACTTTTTTTTTTTTTTTTTGTAGAGACAGAGTCTCACTTTATCGCCCTGGGTGGAGTCCCGTGGCGTCACACTGCTCACAGCAACCTCCAGCTCTTGGGCTCAAGCGATTCTCTTGCCTCAGCCTCCCGAGTAGCTGGGACTACAGGCGCCCGCCACAGCGCCCGGCTATTTTTTTGTGTTTTTGCAGTTCGGCCGAGGCCGGGCTTGAACCCGCCACCTTCGGTATATGGGGATGGCGCCCTACTCGCTGAGCCACAGGAGCCGCCCTGGATTCATTCTTAATAAACGAGCATTGCTAAGAATAAACTTGGTCGTATTATAAGTTAACATTGCATTGTAATAAGCAAAAAATTGCTGGCAGAAATAAAATAATGGTTCCAAGATTCACAAATGCGCACACACATGAACACATGTATGTGGGAAGCATATAACTCCCTTACTCTGCTCTGTGTTTCTATAACATTTATCATCTTCTAAAACTTTATTATTTGCTATTTAATTGGTTCCATTATTTATAGTCTATCTTTCTCCTCTTGGAACTTAAGCTCTGTGAGGGCAGAGATCTTTTTTTTTTTTTTTTTTTTTTTTGCCGTTTTTGGTTGGGGCTGGGTTTGAACCCACCACTTCCGGCATATGGCGTCCTAGTCCTTTGGGCCACAGGCGCCACCCAAGATCTTTGTTTTTCCACAGGCATAATCCAAACCCTTGAGATAGCACCTGAACATTGTTAGTAACTTCATGTTCATGCTGAGTGAATGACTAAGTAGTCCCAGAGGGACAGAGCTGGAAGGGAGATGGGGTGCACTCACCCTAGCAACTTCACTCAGTTCAATAATAAACATTAAAAAAAAAAGAAAGAAAGAAAAGAAAAAAGAAAGGAAAAGAAATATGAGTGCTTAAGAAAAGAAGTGATATTAATGTAACAAATATCTATTGAAGACATGTTGTATGGATGAATTATGCCCCCCACTCACACGTATATGTTGAAGCCCTAAGCCTTAGTGTGACTAAATTTGGAGATAGGGTCTTAAGGTTAAATGAAGCCGCGAAGCTGGATCCCTATTGTGATAAGACTCCTGCCTTTATGAGAAGAGCAGGAGATACTGGAGTTCTCTCGTGCTGTCTGAGAAGGTGGCTGTCTGCAAGTCAGCTAGAGAGGCCTCACCAGAAACCAACCTAGCTGGCACCTTGATCTGTGACTTCTGGCCACGAAAACTAAGAGAAAATAAATTTCTGTTGTTTAAACCAAAAGAAAAAAAAAAATTCCAGAGCAACGCCTGTGGCTCAGTGAGTAGGGTGCCGGCCCTATATACCGAGGGTGGCGGGTTCAAACCCAGCCCTGGCCAAACTGCAAAACATAGCAATAGACAGGCATTGTGGCCGGTGCCTGTAGTCCCAGCTACTCGGGAGTCTGAGGCAAGAGAATCGCTTAAGCCCAGGAGTTGGAGGTTGCTGTGAGCTGTGTGATGCCACGGCACTCTACTGAGGGCTATAAAAGTGAGACTCTTCTAAAAAAAAAAAAATTCCACTAAAAACATTTTATCAAATGGTTGTTCCGTACACACCCTAGTATTGAACATACCAAGATGAATTTGATGTTTTCTCTGAACTCTGTTGTTACTAGGTATATGGGAAAACAGAATGAAGGAGGTTAAATGACTCGTCCAGAGCTACCCAGATCGCTGAAGGGCGAAGATCTTGTCATTCCTTGAGACTCTGAAGTGGACATCTACAAAACATATTTAGCTTTATAGGCAAGAGTAGAAAAAACAGTTAGTTGAGTTACTCGTTCTCAACCCTAGCAACATATTAGAACTTCTAGGTGAGCTTTAAAAATGCAAATTCCTGGGCCCTACCCAGATGTATTATATAGGAATATTTGGGGGATGGTATCTGAGCAGAATATTAACAAAGGAGACTCTTACGTCATTCTAATAGGCAGCTGTGGCTGAAGACCAGGGGCCGAGGTTCTTTGTGTAGATCACAGAATATGTTTTTCTGTTATTCCTTTCTCTTCCTTGAAAAATAAGATCCCTTTCCATTTCTGAAATTCTGCCTGCCTTTTGCTTTCTTGGTTGAGAGCTTGGTTTGGTTTCTTCCACTAATATTGGTCTTCTTTAAGGAAAAATAAATCTTATCTGAAAAGCATGGCATAGTTATTGTCAGCAATGAACAAATACAAATTAGCACTTCTGTTATTGTTCGTTTTCATATTTATCCTGTCTCAGAGAGATCTCCCTTTAATTCACTGAACTCAAAGATTTGAATCCTGGCTCTGTGTCCTTGAGCAAGTTACTTCACAACTCTGAACCTCATTGCCTTTGTTAATTGGGCCTAATAAAGTATATCTCTTCTGGTTACTGTGAAGGTGATGAAGATTCAGGGAAGGCACGTAGAAGGCCTCTTAGTTGCCATCTCCTTTCTGTCCAGTGGGACCCTGGGTCTGAATAAACAGGTCCAATTTTACAGGAAACAAAAGATCTAAATTGATGGTAAAAGAAAATGTCATGTAACTTTACTGCCACAACGTTAAGAATGAATAATGGATTCATTCTAGGAATTTTCCCTCCTTCCCCAAAATTCCCTGCATATTTTGCTCTAATGTCTAGGAGGTTGATTAAGTTCAGGCTTCTCTAACAAAGTACCGTAGAATGGGTGTCTTAAGCACAATGGAAATTTATTTCTCACAGTTCTGGAAGCTGGAAGTCTGAGGTCAGGGTGCTGGCATGGCTGGGATCTGGTGAGGATCCACTCTCAGGTGTGGGCTGCTCACTCGTCCTGTATCCTCACATAGTGGAAACAGAGCAAGAGAGCTCTCCGGGGTCTACAGTTTCTGTCTGGGGACCTATTATAAGGGCACTAATCTCATTCATGAGGGTTTCACCCTCATAGCCTAATTACCTCCCCAAGACCCTACTGCCTAATACCATCACATTGGGATTTAGAATTTCAACATAGAATTTGGGAGTGTGGTGGGCACACAAACATAACAGAGGTATACCCAAATATTTGCAGAACATCTGATATCTTTTCTTTTCCTTTTAACAGATGGAGACTTGCTCTGTTATCTAGGCTAGAGGAGTGCAGACTATAATTAGCGAAGTGTGGTGAAGTATTTCTGATGTTGCCAAGATCAGATCAGTTTGGTTCTGCCTACTGATTGTCTCTGCATTATTTTCTATAGAACTTGACAAATGCCCAATAAACAAGAGATATTCTTGCCTTGAATATATTTCTTTGGGGAAATTGCTGGAGTTAGTCTATTGCACATTTGACTATTTGGTTGGTATCTGAGAATGGAGAAGCAACTTTTAACACTTGGGGTCGATCATTTGGAAGATTTACTTGTAAGTATCCTGATGTTACAGTGACCCACTGAACGGAAATAAACTGTAATCTTCAAATATAATTACTCAAATTTCACTTGCCAAAGGTTGTTGCATTTAGGAATCATGCATCTGAATGGAAGGACAGACTTTTAAGTAAGTAGTATTAGCCATGAGTGCTAGAGTGGTATGCTAAAGAGAGTTCCAGATGAGGCACCCAGAGGCCATACTCAGTCATAGTACACAACAGAACCTTGGACAAACCACCTAACCTTTCTGGAACTTAGTTATGTCAACTCTATGATGGAAGACTGGCTTTCAGATTCTTCGAGGTTGCTTTGAAGGTTCTGATCATTGTGGGAGAATTGCTTGAGCTCTTACATGCTTTCCTTGGAGCCCCTGGTGGTGTGGTGTCTGCCCCCAGCCCGCCCCCATTAGAGGGAATATGCATGTGTGTGTATAAGCTTTTAGAATGCAGGAAGCACCAGAGGATTTTCACACTGGTAGGTGGTGGTATTTCCTCTTCATTCAATCTGAGTTCAACACATTTTTTTTCTGACTTGATGTCCTGCCAGGTTACATCTCCAGTGCTTTCTAGTACGCCGATGTGAATGCTCTCATCTTGCATGTTTTTTTCTTCTCTTGGCTAAAATAAATTGTGTGGAGAAACACATTTTTAAATGGTTTTAAACTTTGCATATGTTTAAGTGAGTTTTAACAGGAGAAATATGTCTAAACTTTTGCATCATTAGGGAGCCATGGCTCTACCAAAGCCACCTGCTCAACGGCTTTGGTAGAAAACAACGAACTCCCTAGAAGGAAAAAGGCGTCTTTTGCCCGGGGCTGGGGGCATCAGGTGGAGAGCAGGACTACGGGTACCACAGGCTGAAAGTGTCAGGTGTTGAACTTAGATTCTTGGGTTCGTCTTACATATGTACTCAGGTGATGTATGTTTTCTTAGGTCTCCCAGGAGCCAGTCTTGTAAAGGTCATCGTGTTAGAAACATGGCATTTCATGAAGGCTTTTACCCTGCTGTCTTGAACGCCAAGGTCTTAAAAAGAATCAATCCTACCATCTAGTGGCATCTTCCACAAACTACGAACATGGGATCCTAGGAACCCAGAGGTGGTTCTTAGGGGGGATGTGTCTGGCTGGTGCAGCCACCCACATTTAACTGCATCTCAGCCTGAGGTTGATGGTGAGGGAAACTTTTTACCTTTCTATACATTACTATGATTAAGTGGGAGGAGAGTGGCCTGCTTAATGTTGCTGAGGCTACAAAAATTCAAAGAAGCATAAAAACCCTTGGCCCATGTCTTGATTGCTTCACAGAAGTCTGGAGAAGGTGGGATTGAGTGCCAGTGTAGACATCCAGAAATTACTGGAGAGAAGTTGGGGTTTCAAGCAGCGACTACGTACCTATGGACAGCACCAGTCCTTTCCAGGAAGTTCTGTGTGTATACTCTGTCTTGAGAGATGCTCTCAACACCCAGATTGTACTCTTCTGGTGGAGTATGTTAGAGGAAACTACAGTTTAAGCTGTTTTGATGAGATGAAAAATTTCCAGCTCATGTGTTTGTTGATGTAGGTTTGCTGAGGCAGAGCACTGGCATAAATTCTATGTTACAAGTAGAACTTGCCAGACACTTGCTGGCCAATTTTAATTGCCAACCAGATCAAGAGGGCAGAAAGGAAGGAATGAGATGATGACAATTAGGAAAAGTTGACTGAGAAGCCATCTGGAAGTCATTACAGCCCAAAGCAGTGCCAGATACGTAAATAGTGTGTGAAAGTACTCCATTAGCCTTATGATTAAATTTGGCAGCTACTGATTTTAACATATTGTGACAGATTAAAGTAATTTCAAATTGCATTAAAGGTATACTCCTTGAAGTGAAATGGGCACCTACATCAAGGGCGGATATGAAAAATGGTTCATTTTTCTGGAAAGCAATTAGACCACACAGATCAAGAACCTTAAAAATCTTTTGACTTTGTAACACCCATTTTAGGAGTGTCTTAAGAAAGTAGTTGGAAATTTGAACAAAATTTTTTTTTTTTGAGACAGAGTTTCACTACGTCACAGCTCACAGCAACCTCAAACTCTTGGGCTTAAGCGATTCTCTTGCCTCAGCCTCCTGAGTAGCTGGGACTACAGGTGCCCGTCACAACACCCAGCTGTTTTTTGGTTGCAGTTGTCATTGTTGCTTAGCAGGCCCGGGTTAGGTTCAAACCCACCAGCTCCAGTTTATGTGGCTGGCGTCTTAGCCGCTGAGCTACAGGCGCCGAGCCAACAAAATTTTATAAACAAAGATAACATTGTGACATTTACAGTAGTCCAAAATGAGAAAATGTCTAAACGTCAGGTTAATAGGAGAATGTTTAAATAATAGCATAGCCCTGTGATAAGATTTTAAATAACCATTACAAGGATGTTTTTAAAGGCAATTTTGTATTTCTGAGATTGAATGAAAAGAACAAAAAAAGCAGATTTGAAGTTGAACTCGTGCTGGACTCATGATTATATTAAAGTACATAAACTAAAATTGGAAGGAAATATACTTTACCCTTTGACAAAGTGATATTAATAAACTGTCGGATACTGCATCTTTAAATTATTTAAGGATTTTGACTTCCTTTATCACATATCACGTCATGTGGTGATTGGAAAGAAGTTGATAAAGCCTTTGAGAGACTCTTCTTCCCTAGCATGCTGATACGAAGACTCACTTGTTTAGGATGAGGTTTTAAGGGCATCCAGAAGGTCCGTATAGACTGTTAGGATGGGAATGTGGGCTGGAGCCGTCAATAATCCCAACTCCATTAAATCCATTAACAGAGGTTTGTTTCCTTGCTAAGTGCTGGAGGCAGGCTGAGTGGGGGTGTCTGAAGGTCGGGTGGGTGGTGGTATGGTCAGCCCTGAGGAACACTGGGGGTAGGCTGAAGTCAGGATGAGGGGTGAGCACATCAAGCCTCTGGGGTTTGCCTCTGTTGGTTTATTTGAATTTCTATAGTTTATTAGGCTGGTCAGAGCTGTGTCTTTCTGGGACGATTCCAGGGGCCACTGTGCTGCCCTGTCCTAGGACCCCCAGGTGTGGGCATGGTGATGATGGTGAGAGCTGGCTCAGAGCCTGAAGGGGGGAGGTCCATGTGGACTGGGGGGTGGGGCTGGGTGCTGTCGGTGGTGGGGGGTCAATGCCAACACCTCACAGACAGGCCCTCCACCTTGTGGGGAGTGAAAATGTGGGTGTATTTGCCTGATAGAGGGTGACTTTGAGAGGCCCCAGGACTTGTGGAGTAATTAGTGATCGTAAGGACACGGGTCCATCTCCCTCTCTGGTGTCCCTGCTACTCCAGCTCTCGGGGTCTGCCCCATGCTGGAAACGTCTCCCAAAACAAGCACAGGGGCTCTTTCCTGCCTCAGGCCCTTTGTGTGTGTCAGTGCCCCTTCTCTCAGCTCTGCCGGTGGCCGGCTGCCCCTCGCCCCTGGGGTGCCCATCAAAGACCACACCTCGTGGGAGAACCCTCCTCTGACCCTCAGCCTGACCTTCGCCTCCTTCCTGCTTCCTTCCCAGTTCATGTCCCGACTTACAATTCTGCATTTGCTTC
>CAUYON010081428.1:0-16822 GCA_963573935.1 Arctocebus calabarensis
AAAGGAGGAGATGGGGAAAGACTGGGAGAGAAACGGAGAGAGCTTCTCTCTCCCCACTAGAATTTTCTCCCTCTACCAGGTGCCTTAATGTTTTCTGTATTCTTTTCTGTGAATAAATTCTGTCTTACAAAAAAATAAAAATAAAAAAAAAATAAAAAGTAGACTGCTTCCAGTATATACTACTCATGAAGAAGAGAAGAAAAAAAAAATTTTTTTTTTGAGACAGACCCTCAAGCTGTCACCCTGGGTAGAGTGCTATGGCATTACAGCTCACAACAACCTCCAACTCCTGGGCTTAGGCGATTCTCCTGCCTCTGCCTCCCAAGTAGCTGGGACTACAGGTACCCACCACAATGTCTGGCTATTTTTTTTTTTTTTTTTGCTTGCAGCCATCATTGTTGTTTGGCGGGCCCAGGCTGGATTAGAACCCGCCAGCTCAGGTGTATGTGGCTGGTGCCTTAGCCACTTAAGCCACAGGTGCCGAGCGTAGAACAGAAGAAAATTTTAAGCATGAGATAGATCAATAGCTATATATTAGATATGGTGAACTTTATTCCTGTAAGGAGACATTTATGCAAAGTAGCTGTAATTAGACTCATTTCTTAATAAAATTTATAGTAATCCATAGTCACTGCCTAAAGCATCTTTTGTATCAGAAAAAATTTCCATTTTGAGTCTTTAGTCTTTAATAATTAGGTTTACATTTAGATTTTCTATTTTTTCAAAAATATTAAGGAATTATGTATCAGTAAAATATTAAGGAATTCTATATTGGTAAAATACTTCCAAAATTGAGAAGCTTAAGACAATAAACATTTGGTTATTCAAGAGACTATAAAACAGGAATTTTTTTTTTCTGGATTCTGACAGGTTTTTCCTTGTTTTGGCTGGGCTCATTCACTTGACTGGAGGTCTGCTATGGGTTCATTGATCTTGAATGGTCTCAGCTGGAAAGACTTGGATGAAGTCCCTGTGTTCCATGACCCAACAACAGGCTCCCCAAGGCATGTTCTAATGGCAAAAGCAGAGAAAAGCAAAAAAGAAGTACTTTCCAAGTTTATCACATCTTATAACATATAAGTTAAGTATAGAGATACCCTTCACCTCTTTAGTGGTTGAAATTGTAACATTATTAAGCAAAAGGTGGTTATATAAGGAGACTGAAAGTTTGAGAAATTATAGTCTCTTGATCTTGAAACCTATTAAATAACAAAGGCAGCTTACCTGAACCATATACCCAACATATCCAACATACAATGATAAAGCAGAGACAGCATCAACATTTTCCCTTGAATAGGGAAATAATGAGAAGCACGTACATCACTGGTCCATAGCAGTTCTGAAATCCCACTAGTCAAACCTTGTAAGGAAGAACAGTCATACCATTCTCCACAGTTCAATCCTTTGTCACATTCCCTTTTTTCATCATAGCCCTCAGCTACTTTGGGCTAAACGGTTCTTAAAGACTCCTGTAGACATCTGAGTAGCTTTTTTAGCCTGGTTGCTGTCTGTAGAAATTTGGAAGCCAAGAGGTTCTTTTTTTACATATGGAAAAGGATGCTACTCCAGTTTGTTTTAAATAATCTTCTAATTTGCACAGGAAAAATAGGATGTTTTTTCCTATTAGTTGTTGAGGTATTGCTCCTAATTATTAGCTTAGGGACTATGGAAAATGATTGGATAGTTATAGGGTCCTACTGAAGATAAAGATAATATTGGTCAAAACATCATTCATCACCTCATAACCCAAAATCTGATTAATGGAACATAGGCGTATTTTGTACCTTCAGGATTTTATGGTAATTAGAAGACAGTAGTATTTGGCAACGTCTAAGAATGTTTGATTATGAAGCTTCCTTTTACAATTCAATAAAGGAGTGTACAAGGCAAGAACCGGGGGAAGGGCCTAAAATTCAGAGAGAGCACTCTCGCTAAACATGATGATAATGATCAGTCACTGTCCCCTCATTTACTTGATAATAATCAGCTACCTTCTCCTTGTTTGTGGCTCTATAATTGCTACTCTGGAGTCACATAGCCGGTGGTCATAAAGATTCTTGGCTTTCTCTAACATCACTTTTGTGAAACCTAAGGGTAGTTTCTGAGATATCTTCCAGAGCCTGCAGCTGACTCACCCAGACCAGTGGCCCATATTAAGGAACTAACTCAACTTGTCTTATCACCTCCTCCCTTAAGAACCAACTCAGCAAAGAAGACAATTTCTATACCCTTATGGTGCTGCCCTCAGCCCGGTCTATTTGTAGATCCTAGACTTTAGTCTGCCCAACTGTCTTAAAAAACACTTTCTCCCACATTTTTTGGGAGATAGCTTTGAGAAATTCCTCTTATCTTTTTGCACAGCACCAGTAATATTAAAACCCTTTCTCTACTGTATCACCTTGTGTCTCAGCTTATTGGCTTCCTCTTGGGCAGAGGGCAAGGAACCCAATTGGACTGGAATAGTTATTTCTTTCACAGTTAGGCTCTCACTCTGCCATAGTGATGCATGTCTGCCTCTAGAAGGCAGAGGGGAGGTTTCATATTGCACACCTGTGCTGTTACTTGAGGTTTATTCTTCAGTGACACACAGTTTTCTCTGCAATCAAATAGAAATGTGTGTGATTTATATACAGTTTATTTTTAAATAGATGTCTTAGTTTGTTATTAAAAGAAAAACCTGAGGTCAGGTAATTTAATAAAAACAAATGGGGGTGATTTTGGTGATGATTCTGCCAGCTGTACAAGAAGCAGGGGTGAACATCTGCATCTGGTGACGGTCTCCTGCTGCTTCCACATGGTGGAAGGTGAAGGAGAACTGGCATGGGCAGGCATGGTGAAAGAGGAAGCATGAGAGAGTGTGTGTGGGGTGCCAACCTCTTTTAAACAACAAGCACTTGTGCAAACTATGAGAGGGAGAGGTAAGTCACTGCCCATGCCAGAATGTTAATCTATTCATGAGTGCTCTACAGTCATAACCCAACAATCTTTTTTTATGCCCAGCCTCCAACATTAGGGATCACATTTCAGCATAGGATTTGGAGAAATCAAATATCTAAACCATAACCTCAGGTTGGCTTATGGCCCTGCAGATTGTACAAGAAGCATGGCACCAGCATGTGAATGTGGTGACTCCAGCAGCTTCCACCCATGGTGTCAGGAGAAGGGGAGCCAGCATGCGCAGAGACCATGTGGTGATGGAGTACCCAAGAGTTAGAGGGGAGGTACCAGGCTCTTTTTAACAACCAGCTTTTGTGGGAACTATTAGAGTGAGAGCTCTCTCACCCTCACTCCCACAGAGGACATTAATCTATTCATGAGGGCTCTACCCCATGACCCCGACACCTATCATTAGGTCCCACTTCCAACATTGGGAAACAAATTTCAATATGAATTTTACAGGGATTAAACATCCAAACCACAGCAACTGTAGAAGTTTCTTCATATATCCTAGATGTCAATTCTTTGTCAGAAATAAATATTTTCTCTTAGTCCATGGGTTGCATTTATATATTATCAATGGTGTCCTTGGAAGAGCACAGTATTTTTATTTTGGTTAGTTATAATTCACAATTTATTTTAATAATTAATCCTCTTTTAACATTCTAAGACATTTCTGACAGGCATAAGACTACAAATACGTTGCCCTATGTTTTCTTCTAGAGGCTCGACAGTGTTAGTTTTTTCATTTTTATTTTTATTTTTGTAGAGACAGAGTCTCACTTTATCACCCTGAATAGAGTGCTGTGGCATCACACAGCTCATAGCAACCTCCAACTCTTGGGCTTAGGCGATTCTCTTGCCCAAGTCTCCCAAGTAGCTGGGACTACAGGCACCTGCCACAACACCTGGCTATTTTTTTGCTGCAATTTGATCAGGGCCAAGTTTGAACCCGCTACCCTTGGTATGTAGGCACCCTACCCGCTGAGCCATGGGTGCTGCCCAACAGTGTTAATTTTAGGTATAGATTATCTATCTTGAATTATTTTATTATATGGTATAAAGTAAGGACCAAAGTTAATTTTATTCTACGTATTTATCCAGTGGGTTCATCATAAATTGTTTAAAGGGTTATTCAGTCTTCCATTGAACAGTTTTGGAACATTTACTGAAAAGGTATAGTCTATATGTATTTGGGTTTATTTCTGCCAGTTTCTTCTAGTTCATCACTCTCTTACAGTAATGCTTTAATTACCATAGGTCTATGTCATAGTCTAGTGTTTGTGATTTTATGGTGAGACTTAAAATTAGGTAGTATAAATCAATGGCATATTGCATCAATATCTTATTAGAATTTTGATTGAGATCATGTTAAATTATATATAAATTTTAGGGAAATTTGGCGCCCTAATGATATTGATTTTTTTAATATATAAAAATGGCATGTGTATCCATTTAATTAAAAATAAAGAGATGTACATATACCATAGCTTGTTAATCCATTCCTGGATTGGTGGGCATTTAGGTTGTTTCATTTTAGACAAACTCTAGTCCATTGTTTCTTCTTAACCTTGTTCTCTGTTTTAAGCATCCATGTGGTGAGTCCCAGTGAGAATAAAAAACCTGTCAATGGCCAAACACAGTGTATGTGTCTTGATATCCAGTGAGTGTCTCATGATTGACTCTGGACACTTTAATATTACATAGACACTTTATAGATGCTAAGATATTACATATTTTAATATATCCTCTTATAATACATATACATACAATGTAGGTTTATACATTGTGTATATGATTATATATATAGTGGTACATATAATAAGTAAAAGTCATGAGAATTTTTTTCAAATTTTATCTTTTTGGGGGGAGTTATAGTCTTTATATGGAACCTTTAAATTAGCTTCATAGTAGGGCTGAGTACATTGGATATTTTTTCTTCAAATTATATATTTACTATTACATATCCATTACATGAAATATTTATATATATCAAAGTAGTTTTAGATTAGTGGCAAACTTATTTTCTGTGAGTACCACATATGAATAGAAAAGAAAATAAAACCTAATTCATCTTAAGTAAAGTTACAAAGATAAATTGTATCTCTGTAAAGAGGTTGTATATTCTTCTTTGTCATTTTTTAAACTTCCTTTTTTATTATTCTTTTAAAGACTGGAAAATAACCCAGCAGCAGAAGTTTTTGCAGCACTGACTGGTTTCAAGATCTACAGATGGGACACCATTGCAGATAAACTTTGAGATGTCCTACAGATTTTTGTACAGTAAAACTCTTATTAGTTAGTTTCAGAATTCTATCCTCTATGTAATTTCTGGTTCTGTTTTAATTTGTTGTTTGCTTTTCTGGTTACAGAAACGTTCCCTTTCTTTTTCACACATATAACAGGTTTTCATTAGATACTGGATACAAATTATACATATGGTATAAGCCTTGTATATGTAATGCTAGAAGAAACAAACCTTCCCTAACAAAATAGAAAACAGTTTGATGGGTACCCAGGCCCAAGAGTTGGGGGAACTCAATGAAAAAAGACCAAAGAGAATATTTGGAGCAATGGACACAGTCTATAATTCAATTGTGGCAGTATTTATCTGGGTGTATGCATTTGTCTAATTTTTAAAAAGGATACAAACATTCAAGAGGTGCATTTTATTACATGTGAAAAATACATCAATAAAGCCAGTTTAGAAATAAAACACTCACAGAAGTATACTTTAGACTTTGAGTTACCTCACTTGAGAAGGCACATTGGCAAGCTATAAAATCCCAGGCCTTGAATTCATATGTAACATGTTTCAAATCAGTCCTTTGATCAGTTCTTTTACCACAAATAAAACTTGTGGTAAAAGTTAACTACTATCTTTGACACATGGTTATCTCATGTATATATGGTGGAGAATGATTGCTACATCTCAGATTAAATGTGAATAATGCTTTCATAAAGAACACCTGTTGCATAAGAGGTCTCATAAATGTAATCCCCTCTCTCTCCTTTGATACATATTGTGATTCCAGGGTATGATTTAAGTTATACTAGTCACTTACTGATGACAGTGTGACTTATTCAAAATGAGGAGCTTCTTCATTAATTTAGACTTATATTTAAATTGTTTTAATTAGTATACTTAACACTTACATATTCCAGAGGTAAGACACAAAAGCTTTCTTACCTTAGTATGGTGTATTTATGTTGACTTTTCCAGTAACATGAGCGATGTTCCAGAGGATGATATGATTTGGGGAATTCAGAAGGTTAGTTAATTATTGAAACTTTATTGGCTAATGCTAAACTAGCTTCTAGTTTTTTTATTCATAATTATAACTAAGTGCAAAGTTTATGTCTTAAAATTATGAACCACAGCGATTGCCAAATAATTCATTTCTTCAAAATATGTACTAATTACAGATAGAAAATATAAGCAAACCTTTAAATAAAAATATATTTGAGAACATATGCTATCATATGTTTCAATGTTCAATGAAACATTCATTTCAATGTGCAACTGCTGCAGATTTGAATAAAGTTTAAGAAGTTATTTAACTATTCCATATAAACTGAATATATTTAGATTTTCATTTTCTTAGGCTATCCCATTTTCCAATAAAAATCATCACTGTGACCCATCTTGCATCATTAACTGACATCAAAAATTCATCTGCTGGTGCTGTAATAAATAGCCTAGAGAAAGTCTGTATGGAAGTACATAGCATATTAAGTAAGCTCGTGAACATAAAGAACTAATAATTTTGTACTTTCTTAGAGGACAAACTGTTTAAAAGAAATAATCAAGTTTAAAGGGAGATAATGGAAATCAGACCTGGAAAAGAAATATACTGTGAAATACCTACCAACGATTTTGTTATAGAACTTCCATTTGTCTTCACCAATTATTCCCTAAATCATTTCCAAGCACACTTTGTCCAGAGATACAATATTATAAAAAACTAAAAATGCTAAATAATAGAGTCATTTTTATTTTATTAATATCTTACAAATGTGGACATATGTATTACAAATTTATTTATGGTATACTTTTTTTAAGACATGAAAATAGCCACTGGACTAAGAGCCAAGTGAATAGAAATTTTTAGGAGAAGTGATAGAACACCTGGCTATTTTCTATTATATGTATATCAGTCAAAAAAGTAACTAGTTTTGGAAGCAATGAAGGTGCCTTACTAAAAAAGAAAATATTTCTACCATTAAACTACTAAAACTATATAATATACATTGTGGATATTCTGTGGATTGGTCAATATGATATGCACTCTGTGTATATACAAATTATTTATGTTCATTAACATTATGTAATTGGCTAACAATATTCCATTTTACAGATGATTTGTGAGATGTCAACAGGGAGTAAATGTGGGAGCTACAAGTAAAATCTACACAACATAGCACCAGAGTTTGCACTCTTTTTAAACCGAGGAAGTATCATTCAATTTAATATCAATTAAAAGGCAAGAAAATCCAAATGAAATAAACTATTGCTAAATAATAATCCAAACTGATATTTCTTTATAAGGATCTATGATAAAAATACATGTCTGATTTTATGTATATAAAAGGTGTTTAAATGCTTTAAGTGTCATGTATAGAATACAAGAACTATAGGACATTAGCAAGATATGTAAGTTTAACAACTATGTATAATATATATTATAACCCTTTAAATATACAAATCTAGAAATCTTTTCCTCTATTGCAGTTTGTGTGTGTGTGTGTCCTGTTTGAAACCTTACAATTGATTATAGTATGATGTTGATAAGGGAATAGAGTAGATCCAGAATAGGGACTGAAAACTTGACAATGACATTTAATGAACAACTTCTAACTAGCATCCTTTGGCTATCTCCAACTGTCCTTTCAGGGTAGTCTCATGTAATCTGATTGATGAATAAAATGTTAGTTTCTAAGTATTTAAATCAATCACATTGTCCAAGTACTTGTCATATCCCATGTCAACCTATTGTACATAGTGTAAAATATTTTAGGTAAACTATACATAGTTTCAAATGGATTATATAATTTCACTTAAAATAAATGGATTAAATTTATGAATACATTTAAGCTATGGATGGGTTTTGACCTTTTTGGATAAAATAACAAAAATGAGTCACAAATAATGTGCTTAAAATGCTTATTCATTCATAGAGTTGAAACTCTGAATGTAAAATATGAATCAAGAATAAAAGTAAAAATCAACTTTCACTTAATAAAGCATTATGTCTGTAGATTACCTTAAGGATACTGATATCCTTAAAAATAAATACATATTCAATAATTTACAAAAATTTTTGTGAATTTGAGAAAATGCGAATAATAATACACATACTTATAAAAGCAGCTTATATGTAATTACTTATATAATACTTATTCATGCATTTTATATATAATAGGAAACTGGCTTCTACAATGGAGGGGAGAAAGTGACTAAGCAAACCCAGAATGCACAGGGCAGGCCTTCTGGAGAGGAAAGTAAAGAACTAACGGCACAGGGAGAAGCTTCTGTCCACAATGAAGATTGACTCTCTGGGAAATCTGAAATGCTTGTTCAAAGATTCAAGTGATTCAGTCAGGTCTGCCAAGGGTAATCTCCCTCCCAACTGATTAAATCAAAGTCTCTCAGGGTAATCTCTAACTTGTTAACTAGTTGTGGGATTTAACTGCCTCAATGTCCCTTTGCCTTCATGCTATAATTTAATCTCATAACAACAGTAAAATCTATCATAGCCAAGTCATCCTTAATTGAGGGATCACAATTCACAGGGGTGGGGATCTAGAATGTCATTTTAGAATTTTGTTACCAGAGAATACAAAGATGGTTCATTGTTAGAAAACCCATCAATGCCATTAGCTCTATTACTGACTTTCAATAGAAAATAAAATCATATAAGGTGTTTAATCATTTTTAAGTATTTGATACATTATTGAAAAAAAGAAAATGGTTCAGATTTGATGGATAATACTAATTGTCACTAGAAATACAAAAAAAAGTGCAAACAATTATAATCTATAGTGAAATTATTCTGGATAGCAAGCTGGAAGACCTTAGTCAATGTAAGTAAAAGAATAACATATAAACCTGAAATCTCAGGCTGTGTATATATTTCAGATAAATTTTCACACAAATGAGTTGTGGGACATAAATAATTATGTTCAGTTTTGTTTAAATTTTTGAGTGAGTTTTCTTTTGGTTGCAGCAGGGAGTTGAAGCCTACATATTTATTCATCACAGGGGAAAAAGCAAGTACAACAAATATACAACAGAAATAATCCCACAAAGCAAAGGAATATGTTCAAATTATGTCATAAAAATAAAAAGAATATACATAGAAAATATAATTTATAAGATTAAAATTATACAAAACATTTCATATTAAATAAGAATTAATACAGATGACAATAACAGTATATACTAACTATAATTAGCAAGAAGAAACTAAGGGGCAATAATCACCAAATATGAGGAGGTAACCTGATGAGATTTTATAATTGAAAAATGGTAGTAGATAAAAATGAAGGAAGTGTGAATAAGGAATGGAAATCTCTTAAAACAGTGCATAAACAGTAGTTCATTGTTTAGGACAAATGAATTATACTATTGTAAGATGTTAACAATAGGGAAAACTAGATCTGAGGTATATGAGAACTCTGTACTACCCTTGCAACTTTTCTACATATTTATTTTAAAATATAAAGTTAGTAGTAATTAAAAAATCTTTTATGTTTGTTTTTACAACTAACGCAGCCAATCTAATGGAAGTTACAATTCAAAGTATTAACATAATAGTAAGATTAACATTGAACACATTACCATGTATTTAGTACTATATTGTTCATTATTTTGAATTGGTTATCTACTTATTTTAACATTAATATATTTATTTAACATATAGACATATTTATGTACTTTAATCTCATCTTACAAACCAGAGAAAGAAGATCTTAGTGATTGAGTGTCTCACATAAGTTACATAATGTTAAATGTTTTACATAAATACACAAAGTGAGATGCTGTCACTGCGTGACACATGAGCTACATAGTGTATTACCTTCATACGCTGGGACATCTGGGCTGAATGGTTAGCAGATTACCCCAGAGTGCTATAACATTATTTTTATTTTATTTATTGTGTGTTCAGTGATGTGATAATTGTTCCAGAGAATTACACTATGTTAGTCTGCCTCCATGTTTATACAGATAATGTAAAATAAAAAACTAAGCAAAACTGTTCTTCAAATTAAATGTTTATGTAAAGGACATTTATAATATGACTGCTGAATACTGCTTGCAAAGATCTGTTCCTATTAAAAAGAAGCACTTTAAAAATAGCTTATGATTGATATTTTTGGTGGCTGTATGGTATCTGACTTGTCTCTTTTTGTTTCAGTAATTCCCTACATTTGAAATGAATATTGAATTTCAATTTACAATCTGAATACCTGTTACCAAGGTTCCCTTGCAGCTATAGCAAGGAATTGAGGCTTGGGTCATCAGATGTACCTGACAGGGAATCAAAAGCCAGTGCAGCAAGACATAAAAACTGGTATATTTTTCACATCAAGACTTCTCTTTGCATTGTTCTGGGGGAAAGGATCTCAGGGAAAAATGCAGTTTTGGGCACCAGAAGTTCATCCTGTTTTTATCAACAAATGTTGCTACAAGATACATAGCAAGGACTTTCACTAATTGTTTCCTTTTTTTTTTTTTTCCTTTTTCTGGATTCTGAGTTGTTAAGAGAAGAGAGGTAACAGACATTACTGGAGATTATAGAAGATATAATACAAAGAAAGTTTCTCCCTTCCTATGGTGGAAGGTACATTGTCTATGAAATATCAGTTTCTGTCTTTCTGATTGCTTCCTAAATTTAACCTCTCCATGCTACCTCTGACGCCCAAAGGGCCACAGAAAGATTAACCTACATGCAGTCTTTACCATATTATCATTATGCTATTACAAAAACACATGTTTTCCTTTATATGTATCTGACTGAATTTTCTAATGATGAAACCATGTTTTGTTTTGTTTGAGACAGAGTCTCAAGCTGTTGCCCTGGGTAGTGTCATGACTTCACAGCTCACAGCAACCTCCAACTTTTGGGCTTAAGTGATTCTCTTGCCTCAGCCTCCTGAGTGGCTGGGACTACAGGCGCCCACCAAAGTGCCCAGCTAATTTTTGGTTGCAGTTGTCATTTTTGTTTAGCTGGCTCGGGCTAGGTTTGAACCTGCCAGCCCGGGTAACCACTGTGCTATGGGCACAGAGCCAACTCATGTTTTATTAATCAAATCTTTCAAGCCAGTGATGATTCACATGCTGAATATTTGATCTTGTCATTGTGCCAGAATATTAAAAAAAAAGAAAGAAAAGCACATTTCCTGATCATTATGGAGAGACTGCATTGATGACATGATATTTTATCTTCAAATGCAGAAAATGCCCAAGAGTAAGCAATTTTCAAAATGAATAGCCCAACAAAGAGAGGAGAATATGAAGGAACTGTTACACTGAAGTATGATGAATAATTTCTAGCTTTTCTGATTAATGGACTGTTCAGAAATATGTGCATCTAGGAACAGTGAGTTTAAAATTAAATTTGAGGAATTCCTGAGTTCTAATTACATATCTTCAAACAGTAGGACTCTGTAATTTATGCAGACTCTGATGGATATTTTTAAGCAGCATTTAAGATGAGCAGTTTCAGTTTCGCAGGCGAATAATAGTGAATTTACTGTTGGCTCATTACTTCATAGAGGCAACTGAAAGGGAAAATGAAGTCATCCACTTGTTTGGTGTTCTACAGATATGGCACTTTAAATATTTGAATTATTTTTCAACAGTAACTGCTTCTTATGTATCTATTTTAAAACCACATTGTGTCCTTACAAAATGTCTTTCTGATTGCTTCCTAGCAAGTATTCTGTACTTGTTGTTAACTGACTTTCATATTATCTGAATTTTACATTTTTTCAATAATAAAGGTTCAGGCTGGGTGTAGTGGCTCATGGGTATAATCCTAAGCCCATTGGGAGGCCAAGTTAGGAAGATAACTTGAGACCAGCTTGAGCAAGAGGGAGACCAGGTCTCTACAAAAAGTGAAAATATTAGCCAGGCATGGTGGTGTGTACCTATAGTCCCAACTACTTGAGAGGCAGATGCAAGAACATCATTTGAATCTCGGATTTAAGGTTATAATGAGCTATGATTACGTTGCAGTTTACACTTTAGACTGGGTAACAGAGCAAGACTGTGTCTAAAAGAATACAAACCAACCCCCCCAAATATATATATATATATATACACACACATACACATATATAAAAATATACATATATGTATATATGCTTGCATATATATAAATATATATATTTATATGTACATGTAAGCATCCCCCAACCCCCCCCAAAAAATCTTGGCATTTTCCTTCAGAATTAATGTCTTGGAAGTCTTAAAACATAGTCAAGAAAATTTTTAAAAAATTAATATAAATAGCTGTAATTGTTTCTTTAAGAAATTAAAAGGAGATTAAAATAATATGCAACAAGTTGATTTTATGAAGAAAAAGAATTAATGGACTAGAAAGCAACAATAACACAAATCTATGACACATTAAGAACTCAAGATTCATTCTTTATAAAGAAATAAAAGAGGTTGGCAGTGCCTATGGCTCAAAGGAATAGGGTGCTGGCCCCATATGCTGGAGGTGGCAGGTTCAAACCCAGCTCTGGTTAAAAACCGCAAAATAAATAAATAAATAAAAGACGTAATTTCTAACTAAATTTTAACAGTTATAGGAAATCATGTATTACTATTCTATATGTAAAAAGGACACCTAATTTGTCCTTTTTAAATTAAAAATAAAGGACACCTTTATTTATTTTTAAATAAATTTAAAAAAGGACACCTTGCTTTCTCCTGGCAGGAATGGTTGTCATTTCCCACCTTTTGGGATGCCTGACAGGCTGGTGTTATATAACAGATTATATAACAGAGTGGTTATTTAAAAGGTTCCCTCTCTATGCATGTGTCTCCCCTAGAATTGTTCACAAAGCTCCACTCATCCTATGCTAAGTAGATGGTAAGGAGTTCTAGGTTAGTTAACAGTCACTAGGAACTTCTTACTATGTAGGTTCCACAAGGAAACAGTTTCTAGCCACAGTTTGTTTCCTAGCTACAGTTCAGTTCACCATCCTCAGCCACTTCTTTGCCATCTTTTACCTTCCACCAGACCAAACAACAAATAGATTTTAAAAATCCAAATAATTGACTATACCTATTACATACATATTATTCCTCCAATCCTCTATGCACCAAAAGAGGATCCAGAGTAAGGACACATGTTTGGCAGAAACAAAATGAACGTGGTAGGGAGTATAGAAACATAAAATAAAAGGGAGGAAGATAATAACGTCAGGAAATTCAGAAAAGAAGTCTCTAATTATTGGAACGTAACATCCAGAAAAACTCCGAAGAGGGTACTCTTTTTAATTAGAATGGCCATTTTGAAAATTCATCCTTCTAAACATCTAATAAAATTAATTTCACATAAAAATGAATAAAAATGTGTTGATGTCAAATATCATATTTTTAAAATAAAATATGGCCAGAATTATTTCCATATAGAATATGAAATAAAAAATCTGCTCAAAGAATAAATAAAAAAAAAAGCTTTATTACTAACAAGTAAAGATGTTAATGAAATGACAAGGGGTATGAAGAACATAAATAAAATCAAGAAAAAAATTAAGAATGAGAAAACAATTCAGAAAAAAAAATGAATGTCAAATATATTTGTATTTATAAAAAGTCTTCAGTAAAGTTGAACTTTTCTCTTTATTACTGATATCTGAGACAAATCTTATAATTATAGTTGTTTCATATTTGGACTGTTCACACATGTTCTATTTTCTGGCTAATTGTTGAGGTGACCAATGATATGAAGGACTTTTAGAGTTATAATCTACTTGAATATTTTTCTCCATTTTAGGCACATTGGATATTGATTATTTTCTTTCCATTTTGTTTCAGTGTCATTAAATAGAAAAGAGGGTTAAATTATGAGAATATTAATTTCTGTACAATCTAAATGATAAATCAGCAGTATACTATATTATCAGAGCTCTAACTATTATCATTATCTTTAAAGTCTCATAGCTAAGACTATCTTACTTCTAATGAACTTACTTATAATGAACTCTAGTGAGTTGCTACAAATCATATGCATCCACCTTTGGAAACCAAATATAAAGGATGTTGTAACCAAAATGTAGCTTTAAATCTTAATATATAAATTTCACATTTGATGTTTTCTTTGGAGATTTTGGTTATGTAATTTTAATTTTAAATCTCAGATTTTGTGTTTTCTTTGGGAAGTTTGATTATGTAACTATAATTTTGAGAGATACAGAGCTAAAAGATACATGAAAAATAGATTATATAGGTGTTTATAGTAATTTGTGAACTGTGATGTAATAAAAATATTAGCCTACCTTGCTGAATTGTGCTTTATTTTACTGTGATTTTCACTTATGGCAACCTCGAATCAAGTAAGTCTATCAATGCCATTTTTTTCCAACAACATGAGCTGATTTTGTTTCTGTGTATCAGATTTTGGTACTTCCCACAATATTTGAAACATTTTTATTATTGCTATATCTATACAAGTAAATTGTGATAGGTGGTCCTTGATGTTACTGTTTTAATTGTTTGAGGGCTACCTAAACTGATTCCACATGAGACAGTCAACTTACAAAATAAACATTGTGTGTGTTCTGACTGCTCCACAGACTGCCAATTGCTCTGTCCCTCCCTATTCCCTGAGACCTAAGAAATAATAATATTGAAATTAGAACAATTAATAGCCCTACAGTAAAGTCTAAGGGTTCAAGTGAAAGGAAGATTGTCTCATTTTTTTAAAATCCAAAGCTAGAAAAGACTAAGCTTAGTGAGGAAGGCACGTCAAAAGCTGAGACAGTCTGGAAGCTAGGCCTTATGCATCAAAGAATTCTCCAAGTTGGGAATTCAAAAGGAAAATTCTTGAAGGAAATTAAACATACTACTTCACTAAATGACCCAACGACAAGTTCTAAAAATCCTAAAGCAATTAAGAATTGTTTTTAAATCTGCTTTTCCTGCGGTTTCTAAATTGAGCAACCAAGGATAGCTGACAGCACATCTGTTTAAAGCATTCTTTACTAATTATTGCATGTCTCCTGTTGATAACCAGTACTCAGAAAACAAGATTTCTTGCTAAAAATTACTTCTATCATCCACGTCTCTGGTCATCCGAGGGCTCTTATAAAATTACACAACTGTAGTTTTCATGCCTGCTAACATAACACCTATTCTGCAGCCCATAAACCAAAAAGTAATTTTGACTTAAGTCTCACCATTTAAAAAATTTCACAAGGCTATGTCTGTCATAGACAGTTATTCCACTGATAGTTCTGCTCGAGGTCACATGAAAACTTCCTAGAAAACGTTCACCATTCTGGATGCCATTAAGAATTTGTTTTGAACATTGCGTATTTTTCTGGAGAAAAGGTATATTTACTACCAAATCGTCAGGTTACTCGGTTTTTACTTTATAAACTTTATGTGCTACTGCTAACATTAGCACAAATCTCTTTCACTCTAGCTAACTCATCATAGATTATGAATAAAATCATATATTTACTTTTTAAGCTCTGTCTAACATTGTTCAAAATAAAGTGCAGTTAAAGTGAGAAATATTTTTGTTGCTAATCACAAAGAGTTTTTCTGTATTATTCAAACTTTATAAAACCCTACAATATAAAGTATTTTTAAAACAAAAATTTAAGAGATAAAACATTATCCATTATTCAATTATCATTCTGATATTTAAAAAATCTCAGTAAAAGGAAGTTTGAATTATCTTTGGTCAAATCTCAAAGCGTTAACATTGTTTAAGAATTCTGAAGGAGGAATTGCTGTCTAACTGGCATTCTCATAACACTTGAAAATATCAGGCAAGCCAGAAATCATACTGATAATTTTGGATATATTAAGATTTTGTTCCCAGAAATATCACAGATAATACACTCTGAAGTAGAAGATTTAGGACATCGTAAATGATTCAAAAGGAGCTTTTGTAAATGAGGATGTATAGAGAAAACAGGTGCACTGCCTCTCAGTTTTGAAATGTTTACAACAAAAGAGAAAATGTTTGATTAACTTTTCTAGTACCGAAGTAGATACTTTGATTACCTCTCTCATCCTATTTTAACCTATGAAGTTTGTTTTTTATTTTTATTTATTTAGTTTTTGAGACAGAGTTGCATCTTGTCACTTACTAGAATAGTGTGAAGTCATAGCTCACGCAACTTCAAATTCCTGGCTTGAACAACTTCATACTCCTGGCTTAAGCTCTTCTCTAAGCTTTTCGAGTAGCTGGAACTATAGGTTGCTCCTCTATGCCCTGCTAGTTTTTCTGTTTTTAATAGAGATGGGGGTCTCACTCCAGCTTGGGCTGGTCTCCAAATCCTGAGCTCAGGCTATCTACCTGCCTTGGCCTTCACAGGAGTGAACCACCACGCCCCATCAGCCTAGGTAGTCTAGAAAGCTAAAACATTTCTTTTCCAGGATCTTTTTCTTTTTTTTGTAGAGATAGAGTCTCACTTTATCGCCCTGGGTAGAGTGCCGTGGCGTCACACTGCTCACAGCAACCTCCAGCTCTTGGGCTTAAGCGATTCTCTTGCCTCACAGCCTCCCTAGTAGCTGGGACTAGAGGCGCCTGCCACAGCATCCGGCTATTTTTTTGTTTTGCAGTTCGGCCGAGGCCGGGCTTGAACCCGCCACCTTCGGTATATGGGGCCGGCGCCCTGCTCGCTGAGCCACAGG